>JAHZNE010002059.1:0-12215 GCA_027744055.1 Callyntrura sp. NNG-2020
TAGCATCGTCTTTTTCTAGTGGGTCGCTGCTTCTTCACAGTTAAAAACTTAACATCTTGTGGTGAGGTTGCCTCTCTTGTACTTGTGCTTGCTATTCTTAGGCATAATATCTCTCATGTTTTGCTCCGACTACTTTTCCTCTCTCTAACTCTCAAGAACGTCGTAAATATTAATATAACTCTCCCAAAAGAGGATCTATATATAAAGATGGCAAAAAGTATGCAAAGATTCCCTTGTTGTGGTTTAAAAGTAAACACTGTCGTTAATTCCTTTGTTGAAGGTAGAGTGTAATAAAGCATAACTAAAATCCTCTCTCATCGTGATCATCATCATCCCCCCCATCACAAAGCTAGCAGCACCACGGTGTTAACAAGAAAGAGGTTCACGCATAATGTACGCACTTCTCATGCTCATCCCCCTCTCCACCACATTATCATATCCATAAGATTTTCATCCATCCTGTTGTCATTTATTTACCTCACCATATTTCGTAAATAAACGGGATGATGATGCATATGTATGTGGTTGGTTTTATATTTTTGACGTGGTGGAAAATATGTCTAAGAGATGTACTTCGTTCGAACAGGAGGTTCTGCTGCTGGTTCCCTCATTAGCACGTCCGTTGAATGAACAATACTTGCTTGATGGCAGAGCATAAACCGATTTAGTTTACAAGGAATAATATGCTTGAAGAGCAAAGTTGTTTATGATTTTATTTATGAATTCATAAAATTTTCACTTCATTTACTCGCATATTAGTCCTACTTCATGTATCGAATAAGCCACAGCGACGGTGACAATGTGATGCAGTTGTGTCGCACATGGATAACTCATTACCTTTTTCATTAATGAACACTCGTAAGTGTTATTTTCTACTGTTCTGAGAAGGCAAATGCTGTATAGGTGCCACTGACACAACACATTAATTTTTCCAATGGGTCTTACATTTTATGTTGAACGAGTCACCAGCACCAACCAATATGTTTGCACATTACATAAATGGAGGGCAACTGTCATGTAAAGTGTTAACGTGTCTCCACTCTACATGTTCTTTGTGTCCACATAATGTAGCACAGTATAAGACTTGCTATTCTTGCTAGCATATAGCTCCAGCTTTTTAAGGTATCATGTTCCATTACTGCATTACTGCCATCTAATTTCATCGATGGTTGTTATTCAAACGGAAGTACTCTTCGGGTAAGATGTACTTGCCTTCAATGAAATTTTTTCAGCTTCCACTTCCACTAACATGAAATTCTTCAATGACATCGGAAGCTATTACATGCTTTTGCTTTATACGGGGAGGTTAAATTGTCACTTAATTTGATTGAATGCTATCATTATCATTACAGCAAATTGGTGGAAGTGCATTCATTGTACAAGCATTTTTCTCCTTGCTATCCAGCCAAGTGTCAGAATTCTTTGTAAACGTCCACGTGTGAACGACTACCTTGAGCACGGTTCCAAGGAGGGCTCTTTAGAGTCCTTGATCTACCATACAAAGCATAAGCAGGGATGTAACTTATGTAAGCCAGTTTTTTTCAGGAATACCTACTAGTCACATTCTTCTTAAAATGGATGTTTTACCAGCGATGAGAGCTACATATTAAAAGTACTTTGCATGTTTCCTAGAAAGTGGATAATATTTTAGAACATCACCACAACCCCCGAGCAGCATGGAGGGCAACAAATAATAATACAGGTCGAAAAGTTTGCGACTCTTTTTATGTTGTAAAAAACCACGTCATGTCAGCGCTTCCAAGTTTTTTTTTATCCCGCTGCTACAAGGATACCGCATCAATAGGCATGTGGCCAAACGGTCTTTAATCCCTTAACTGAAACACACACACACACACCTTATGAGAAGGTTTATGGTTGCAGTCCCCGTACATGTAGGAAAGCTTTGAAACTGATATTTGATGTGCTTCAAGAGAATGGCTAAAATTCGCCGAGATATTTCGTTAATGATCCCTGATAAACTTAGAAAAAGTTGTAAAAGGAGAAAAGTTAGTTATCTCGTGGTGTCACTCAGGCTTATGGTAGAACCACATATTGTTCCAGCTGCATGCACTATGTATTTAAAATAAAATGCAAGTATCAGAAAACTCCTCAAGAGTTGTTTTTATAAACCAGGGAACACAAAGAAAACTATTTTAGAATAGAAACCGCGTACGTAGGTAGAAAGGCTCGTCGACGTCGTCGTCGTTGGTATATTTCATTTCGAGGTCGAGTACTCAACACAAGCACTCGTTAAACTTTCACTAATGAGGCCAATTAAATTCATGGTGAAAAAGGGGTCTCCGAGGAGAAGTGTCCAAACTAAACGAGTAGTTTCCCATTTAAAATTTTAACTAGTTGCAAAATTCTGCTTCGTGGGGTGTACGTACACGTGCAACCTCTAAACATGTAGTCTCCAGTGTCAGAAATTGTTTGCAGAGGAACGGGTGAGATACTTTTGGAACACTACCTGGCATACAAGTACTCAAAGAAATTTCCCAAAAGCGTAAATATTCCCAACAGACCGGATGCTATTGTTCACCAGTCAATGTACCGCTCAAATCAGAAACCATTCAAACCATCCCGGTAAGTGCCCCGGTTTACTGTACATACATGCTACATACACACAAGCTCAGAGAAGCCCTAAATTATCATTAAAAGTACTTTTAGCAACCTTTGAATAAGTCACCTAATTGCTCCTTAACATTTATTTAGCATAAACTTCTTTTTAGCTCGGGACACATATCTAAACTCCTTTCTACCTAAAATTATAAACCTACTCACGTACCTTCCCATTTTGCTTTTCTCATCAATAATAATCAACTTCGTATATTACATACAGCATTGGTCAGACAGCCCCATCACTCATTCATTTAGCGCCTTCCTGTCCATCAAATGAACATATCAACTCAATACCGCACCATAAAAATTGCAAGTCCAAATTTACTGGTGGAAATGGTAAAACAAACAGGGTACAGGGAAAGGCGGAAGAGGTACATTTGGGCGCTATAAAATTTTAGTCCGGTTCTCCCTCTCGTATTTTCGAAAAGGGAAACAAATTGAAATTTGTCTGTGAGATATACCCTGCCATAAATCTGGAGATATGTAGGAAGTGTAAAAAGTAATCTTATATCTGAAGTCGCTTTATGTTTCATAAAATAAACTCGGGGATTCTCTGAACAATGTCGAAAGAAGATGATGCTCTTGCATATATGCGAGTTTTAATATAAACGGCCGTCTGGGGATATTAAAAGGTCATTACTTCAAAGCAACCATGTACAACTGAAGGGGGAATGCATGTGTCTTTATCTTTTGTGTAGTCAGTGGATGTAGTGTTCTTATTCCAGCTTGTTTTTAGCTTTTTCATGATTACATTTACAGTATGAATTTCCTCGTAATATTATATTACAGGGCATTAGACCTACTGATGCGACTGCTTTCCTGTTGTCAGACAGTCTATTGAGCACTTTTTTATTCGGTACGTGTCCATGATAAAGCAGGCTTAAAATATATACAAATAAAAACCTGTATTTTTCGTTTAAAGCGATCTGTTATGTGTCCCGAAAATGAGCAGATAGCAAATAGAGATTTTATGTCTGAGCCGTCGCTCGTGAGTGAGGGAATTTTCATATTTGTATCGTCATACCCCTGCTCCAACGACGACGAGGATAAAAAGCCCTGGTTCTCTGGTACTTTTTGCAAGTTACAATTTTTCCTTGTAGCGTATACGAATCGGAATATGACTGGAAAATGAGAACCGTTGTAGTAGTAACCTACAGCCCTTCACAACTACGATAACTATGTACTTTTCTCCAGTTCCCTACTTTCCCTGTGTGAATACATACATTCTTTGTAGAAGCCCCCAACTTGTAGAGACGGGCATACACTTTGAACACATATAACCAGCATTAATAATAACGACGCGGAGTGGGCAGGCGGGTAGGCATCTTGGAGGCAGAGAGATGGAGAGGACACGCATACAAAAAAGGAGAGCTCAACGCTGAGCTGGATCTAGTAGGAAAGTAGAGATAGGAACGTGAGCACATAAACGGACATTTCCTCGATCGTGTTCACTTTCTTTTCCACAACACACAACAACGACGACGACGACAACGGTACAGACACACACACACAGCAACAATTTGATCCAACTAAAGCCATGAACCCCATCACGCAGTTATCCTTTATTATTTTGTAGTTCTCGGCAAGGGAAAATCAAAAAGAAAGGGCAGCCACGCCAGCAACACCAACAACAGCGCGAAAACAAGACGGAGAAAAGAAGACCAAAATGCCAAAATGAAGTAGTAGTTGTAGTTCAGCTACGTAATAAAAAGGGTGTAAGTATAACAACTCTGTTGAATGCAATTTTCTTTTGTAAGGAAACCACCAAAAAAGGAACCTGTCTGTCTGTCCCACTTTTTTCTCTCTCTTTCCCTCAACGAATTTCGTTGTCATTTTCACGTAGTAAAAATACTAGTGGTAAGTATAGTCTTCCTGTAATAACTTTCACTTTAGCTCTTTCCCATTTCGTTTCAGACGCATATATCTATAAAAAACGTGTGTGTGTTTTTGTGAGTATAAGTGTGTGACTGTGTGTGTATGCGAAATAAAACTTTCATTTCGGTTCGGTTTTGTGTATTCCTTTGAATTTCCCATATCCTTGCACCTTCCAACGTATGTGCGATAATATTGCTGTGTAGATGAGGTAGTATAGTGGTCTCCAACTAGCAAATGTTAAGTAATAAAATAAGTACATTATGGATGTTTAACTGCTTCCTGACAGCTAATAATGATTCAGACATAAACTTCCCATATTGGTTTTACGCTCCTCAATATTGCCAGTTTCGATTTAATAGGGGAGCGTAGCGGAATTTTAAACGTGTGATGTTCAATTTATTATTCCACTATCCCAGTAAACGCTCAGAGTGAGTGTTGTTAAGTGGAAAACATGGGGGTGACTCGGCGGGGAAGAAGAATAGTAAAACATTGAAGTAAAAGTCCAAGATAGTCCTTAATTTTTATAGCTGTCTTGTAGTCATAATAAGAGCTCCCATGCAAGCTACATGTACGCGAGAGAAAAAGAAATTATTTTTAACTGAAAATTGAAGCATCCGTAGTAGGAGTAGGACACAGTTTTTATATCATCAATAATAGAATAGGGGGTTTATTTTTATTTTCTGGGAACCTTTTCCCATTTAACGGCCACTTTGTCACATATTTCATCATTATAATAGCATGTGTATCCCAATGTGCACAGCCCCTTTTGACTTGTGAAATTTCCCATTATTCATTTACTTTACCCTTGTAAGAAGTAAGTGTATGAGAACTCTTGAAATTTACAATAATTGTCTTTTTCCAGGATTGCTACTCTAGAGGGGAAGTTATGAAAATTCTAAAGAAATCTGTTGCTTGAGTTGCGTTCAATTCAATGAATGTTGAGTTCATTGAGAGAATAAAAGTGTGCTCTGATTTTGGCATATCACCGACTACTTTGTAACTGTACGACGAAAAGAAAGACAAATGTGAAGTGAACTAACTATATATATATGTGAAGATTGTAAGCTGTTCACAGGACAAACCGCTAACTTTTTATCCTGAAAAAAGCACCACGTAATATGTACTTTTAACATTACAGCAAATGCTCTTGTTTGTGTCTGTGTGTGCCTGTGTTCATGTGAGCGTGGACAGCGACTAACTCTTCTGGCGAAATCTCAAGTAGCATTGAAAAAGAAATCAGACCGTAAGAAACAACATCCATCTACCTAATAATACGTACATACATATACACTCGCCTGGTGAAGCATGGCTGATTCACTTTCTTGTACGTGAACAAACATGACAAGCTTACCGTGCTAAAATCACAGATAAAAATCCGAGAAACGAATAAAAAATGCATTTTTTGGAAAGCCGAAATAGGGCACAGCTTCCATACAGAAAAACCGCATAGACCGAACCTCCAAGCAGCAATCGTTACTGCCGACACCGTCTCATAAATACACCAAACCATTTTAGAAGAGAGGAGAAAGGGGCATCTCTCCCCGGACCCTTGTGCCTCTTTCTGCCTGTTGTCTTGTATTGAAAACTGTACACGTAATCTTACCACACACACAGCATCATCCTACTATGTCCACTTGGTAGAACCTTTGACTTTAAATTTATACGAGGCATCTCGGTAAATAAGACTTAACCTGTTTGTTCTGTGTTTTTGGTAGTGCCCGTAATGTATACATACATTTACTACTCGTCATCCTTCTATAAAAACAGCGCGGTTGAAAGTTGAGACACAAGACCCGAGTGGTTTTATTGCCTGTGTACATAACGTAATTGTGGTCGTCTAATGTTAAAACCCATTACTAGAAACTGACACAGTTTGTTGTGTTGTTGTAAACGAGAAAGGAAGAGAAACATGTACTTCTTGAAATTCCTCCCCTTGCGCAAACAGATATAGCGTTATTATTGCTGTATGCATGTACGATGGATACTTGGTCGCTTTAATCTCCTGTTTGTCATTTGTCTCACCTTCAATTATTCAGGTGGGCAGAGGAGCGCCGCCAAAGCAATATAATCTGTACGGTTTTCTAGCCAGATCCCAGGAAAAGCAGCAAATGGAGTGCTTCATGTAACTTGTATAATTCACTTAAAACCTCTTTCGCATTGTCCCATATCTGGTTTCTTTCAATACAAGCGGACAGCGGGGAAGATTGTGTTATCTGAGAAAAAGAAGCGGTGTATGCAAGCTGACCAGGTAAAGAAAAAAAATTAAATCTTTATGGCCCAAAAGGGCGATTTTGTTTATATCCTTTTTACTTAGACGCGACATGGGGCTTATTTGAAATGGCATATAAATGCAAACACATGCCTGCATATTTCATACTGTATACGTGTTGATAATTTGTAACTTAAGTCGTCATATAGTTAGCTTCAGCGGCTCCCTAAAATGCTAATACACTCTAAAAATTTACCTTCGGTTGCATCGTCCTTCTGGAAGGGAATCAAATTATAGGCATAAATCTGGAAAATAATTTAACTTCTGTTTCTCGCTGACCTTGGTGCTTGAAACAGAGTATGAATGTGCACTAGTGCACTTGAGTAACGTAGCCACTACAGTGGTTTCACTATTGCGAAATTCGAATCAAATTCCACAGACCCATGCATCCATTCAAACATATAATGGAAAACTATATGGTATATTAGAACAGGAAGGAACCTATATTGGTACATCCCGTCTCTATTTGACAATGATAACGAGGAGGATGATGAGGGGAATGGTGTGATATTCAAGAAGTTGAGAGAAACTGACAACACAACAAATAGTTTCAGCTATCACCATCGCCCCTTGGTATCATCATTGGTAATGTGCGTGGTTTTGTGGAAATGTTGTCGGTTACGGAGAGAACCAACACACAGGAAGCCAACCTACTCTCCCTCCCTTCATGGCTATTTCTCTCTCTCTCTTTTTGCCAAGAGCACTTTCAAAAATTATATACCTACTCTATATGCCTACGAAAAACACTAAAAGTACAGCGGGATATTGCATTTTTGATACTTTAAAAATACAACACTCATCGTTGTTTTTAACCGTGTAAGCAGAACATCAGTGAGAGGTAATAAAATATGCTGAGAGTTGTTCCCGCTACAATGATAGGTAGAAAGTTGGATACAACCACGTAGGGAATTGCTTGTAGTTTCGGTGAAAACTGAAAAGTGGGCACACACGTTGTTGTGCCGTCGTTGATCTGGTGGCCTCATCCTCCTCATCCTCAAACCTTTCTCCTCTGCTGTAACATTATTCAATTCAATCCTTTATTACATTACTTTCATTACTTCATCGTTATCCTATCGTTTTACGACCATATTACTCTACACAACTGAAATCTATGACGAAGATGATGATGACGATGAGTGATGAGCTTTCTCTGTGTAGCGCGGCTGCTGCTGTTGTAGTCTGCGTTTTCTACCTTTGGCAGTACCCGAGAAAATAGACGTGCACAGGTAAACTCCCTCCTCTTTGTGTGGGTAATCTGGTAGGGACCCCCTTTCCAAATAAACCAGTTCAACAATAATGGCTGTGTATGTAGCAATCCTAAAACATTTTACTGTACGTCGTATAAACGCAATCAATTCCAGTTGTTGTGTGTCCTTTTATGACGGTTTATTGTCAACTGGAAAAGGAAACGTGCGTACCTACATGTTATTATTTGTCTGCGACAGAATAGAATACTGCTGCTGCCCGCGTGTGTGTGTGGTAATATGTACTGGCGCTTTCATTTCTAATATTACAACGCTTGTTGCTGTGTCCGCGTCTTCCTCTTCTTTTCCTGCTCTTTGCGCCACTCCATATTGCCAAAGCCCATGGGAATCACAAATTTTATTTTTATTACATTACAAGAAACCAGTTTACTTTCACCAGCCAGCAAACATTGCGACTTTTGACTTGTTTAGTTTCCCTTCACTGATCTCGTATAATAAAACGTATTGTAATATTTTGAATACCGTCTGTGTGTGTTTGTGTGCGATCTTGAGAGTATTGACGATGATGGCTGGAGTTCCAACTTCGCTTCCAACGACAATCCCATTACAGATTTCCTTCTCTGACTACCCAGAAGAGCCCCTCTTCCACTAATGTGACTAGTCCTAGTAGCAGACGGAGAAATAATTGTGCAGACAAAAAAATCATTTTCAAAAGCTGTCCCGTTCAAATTGAAGTGGATAAAGGAAAGTTCAAATCAAGAGTATCAGGTTGCTACAATGCAAGGCTGGTTGGATGTACCTGATGATGAGCTGTGCATATGATAGGTAGTTTGCTTTACAAAAGAAAACAAGGTGATCTAGGTAAGGCATTCCAAGATTTCTTCTTCAATTTTCTCGCACAATTTCAGCAAATAGAACACAAAGCAACAAACATACACAAGGAAACATACTGCATTTCTTTCTATAGAAGCTGGTATATAGTTTTCCATGTATATACGTCAAATGAATGCACAATATGTCTTGTGATTTCATCAATTATACATATTGGTAGTATCTTGCATCTACGTAGTCAGTACGGCTTTTCAAGAAAATGAGGTTGTTCGAAAGGAAAATGCTACGACCATATTTAAGGCAACTTACCATTTTCTTCAAATCTTTTCGTCAGTCGCAGTCGGCTAATGCGATTGAATTATTATTTTGTATTTTTAATGTTGGTCCCCTTTTGTATTATGTATAGATAATTGTGTGCTATCATTCTACATTATATGATATTATAATGGTATGGCATGTGGTAGTGGGAAGAATGGGGAGACCCCACATTTACTATATTATGTACACCATATTCATACATGATAGGGTAGAGGGATAAACTTACGTCTTGGTTGACCAAGTAGTTATGAACGTAAAGAATAAATGAAAGCAACTTTCATTTCAGGCATTTTTTCTTCTTTGCCAGGGCGTACATACGCCATATACACACACAACCTTGTCGTTGTATAATGTTGTCCTGTTGTCGTTTGTAAAAAGTAAAAGTAAAGGTGTGTCGCGTAAGTAGCATATAAATGAGACTTCCAAATAAAGTGGAAACTCGTTTTACTGCGAACATCCCATCCGAAAATCAATACAAGCAACTCTGCTTCAAAGACCCAGCCACATTGGGCAACAACACACACACAAACACACACAGTATGTTTTTTTTCGAATTTGACATGTTTGGTAATAAAAATGAAAAAAGTGGAATTATTTTTGGGTGGACAAGTATGAAATTAGTGGGAAAACATTCAACACTCGTCATATAAGAGCGGATTTTGTGAAAAAGAAGTCACGAAGTGGAAGAAAATATTTGAATTATTTAGCCGAGTAACGTAAACGTACATCTAACCAACTTGATTACTTGCTCGTCGTCGTCGTCGGTACTAAAATCTTGGCCTCGAGAGTAGTTTGAAAGCTTCCAAAATCGTGGAGAAAATTGCCATAAAAATTGCAGCTGCAGGCAGAACAACTTCTTACACAAAACTTCTCAAGAATTGATTTAGTATTCAATTACCATTACCAACCGTAAATTATTAGCCTTTGGACTGTGGATTCACATTCAAGCAGAAAAAAATTTGCATGGAGTAGATTTATAGATGCCACAAGTAGTCATTTTTTCCCCTTGTATCCATTTTCACGAACTGCTACTGGGTTTCGGTCTTCCCCTAAACGGGCACGTTGAAGCAACAAAAACAGTGCTTATGTTGCATTCTCCAAACAGCATACGTACTACTCCGTTGTGCCCTATGTCTTTCTTAAAATTGCTGGAGTTGGCTCTTCGAAAGTTGGCTGTTTTTTTGCATACCGAACAGGGCAATAAAAAGATTTATCAAGAAATACCCCGGAATATAATGTGTGTTAGGTATGCTATTACAAACATCAAATATCTACACTATTTATATATAAGCTATAGGATTTAAAATGGCCCTACTTTATTTTTTTTCTCTCTCGCTCTTTTTCCCGCAACACCAATGTTCGTTCAACCATCTCCACTCATTTTTATTAAAATTACTGCTCGACTGCTGCTTCTCCTACCTGAATCATGTCCTGGGTGCATTTGAGTAGCATATCAGTTTTCTAGAAGCAAAAAGGATTTTATTGAACAGTAGCAGAGACGTTGGTAAGCAGGAGAAAGGTGGGAGACAAGTGTTGCATATACATACACCAGTAGTCTGCGGTGGTGCACCAGGGAAAAGTTATGTAAAAATACTGTATGCTTCTGTTTCCATCCTACTAGCAGCATATGAGGAGCAAACATGAAATTATATTTCTATGAAAAGTGCAAACCCTGTTGTTAGTAAAGCTTTCATGAAAAAAAAACGGATCTGCGAAAAGTTGAAGCTTGGAAATACAAGCCGTGTAGAGTATAGCATGGGCAGTGCAGGTACACCGTAATGATGAATTTTTCATTTTATGCCTATTTAAAATTACAATGAGCTTTCCTACCGCATACTATCCGGCTTAACGAGCTCCTTTACCGTGGTGTCAAAATGAACTCGCTAAAATTATATACGCCGTAGAATATAGGTGCACACACAACGGGGAAAGTGTACATTTTTTAAGCCTTCGCAAAGTAGAGAAAATGCTGCCTCGCACACGTAGAAAGTTCCCCTCCAGGTAGAACTCAGAAAATTCAGAGAACAAAATAGAAGAGTAGGTGAGTGGTCAAACAAAACCCTGCATTTTATTTGGAATTTGGGACCGTTACCGCAAAATTGTACCTAGTAAACTGAATAATAAAAGAATAAGTGGCAGTTAGCAGGTAGTCAAGCCCAATTTTCCCCTTTATTTTCAGGATAAATAACGATTTTACCTACCGACCGGTAAGCGGAAAACAATTCAATTTCATTTCCATTCATTGGCAGGGCTGTATTTTTAAGAGTTCTTTCAGTTAAGCCTTCATTTTGGGGAAATATATAACTATATTGAATTTAAAAACAGGTTGTCTCTATGTAGCACAGTCTTACCGATATATAACAGTCGTCGTCCATCGAAAACCGATCGGCTTTGTGTAATGGTATTAATTTTGCAAGTTTGGAAGTTCAAGGTTATCATCAGCAAGCATAAATTATGCAACTTTTTTTGTTGCGATAATATAGGTAGGTATATACGTTTTTATCTAGAAAGAAAATCGTAAAACCTTGAAAGTTTTATGAAAAGATCAGAGAATTATACAAATGGCACAGGACAAAATCATTATTTGCTGTCTTCCACGAAACCCCTGTTAATAGCAGCTTGCTTTTAACTTGTCAGATAAGTCGAGTACAGCATGTCACAAAAAAATGGCTCCTTGACACGTTCAATTTGTAAGTTATAAGGTCGCGAGGTTCTTTCCTGTTAATGTAACTCCGCAAAATCATCGCATCCCTCATCATCAGCAGGTACATGTTTACACTGGGGCTCCATGTACATGTTATCCATTTACACCTCCAAAAAACTATTTAACAACTATACTTAAATTTGATATAACGGTTTCTACACGATGCAATCTGAAAGACGCAGTGTGCCCCGCTGCGTTTCTCTTTATAGTCGTCCTCCCTTTTAAACCTGTTGTAAAGGGCTGTGTGTTGGTTTGCGGGATCACAGTTCTTTAATCAGTACAGAATTTCTGGCGTGTCAAAAAACACATCCAACAACATCGTCGTCTATAAGAGAACACCACTTTATATCGTTGTCATTTTCAAGTATTACCATCAATGCACGTATGCCCGTAT
>JAHZNE010002060.1:0-53338 GCA_027744055.1 Callyntrura sp. NNG-2020
TGGAAATACTCCCCACACACAACCATATCCCATTCCCTCCCTTCGAAAGAAAAATGCCACCGATTAGGACTTCCACGGTAGCCAGTGAACCCCTCATTGTTCGTCATCGGAGGAGTCGTCGGAAAACACTGATCGAAATCGAAAACCCTTAATCGGTAATCAACCAGATCCCTGTCCAAGACTAGGTCCTGCGGGAAGACAATTGTTCAAAGAAAGGAAGATTCGACGAAAGAAAACCGAGATTTTTTCATTTTGCAAGTAAACCGTATCTTGAATAATTTTTTTGAAATCCATTTCACGTTTTTTTACTTGTCAAATTGTATTTCAAAAAGTCTCTCGATTTAGTCCTGTTTCATTTCTTCAATATTTTTCAGTCGTGATCAATAAAATGTTTAACAAAATAAAAATATGAATGCATAACAATCCTTTTCTTGACTTTCAATAATAATTAAATAATTTATATTCATAACAAATTCTTTCCCATCACGGCAGTGTTTCATACCTTGGCCACGTTTGCATTTTTTATACTAATTTTTGCCAGCTGGATGCTCAGCAATAAATAACAAAAAGAAAAATATGAACGCTTGAAATAATCCATTCCTCTTCATGGCGCATTTTTTTTCTATTCATTAATCTCTGCCTGGTAATATTCATTCAGGCAGCATGAAAAATGTAGCAATTCTCCGAATAGTATATCTATGTAGCCAGCAAACATTCCAAAAAGTAAGTCTACCTACCAATATGCTCATCAACTACTTTTTCTAGGTACTTTCATATTTTTCAAGATCCCATGAGCCCCCACAACAGAAGCAAACTGCAGTGTAAGCACTTTTCAAAGTCAGGTTTTTCATTCATTCATATATTGCCTTGGAATTTTTCACGCTCTCAACTTTTTCTCTCCTCTCCTCCCTTCTCTCTGCACATTGTTTCCCTTGAAATGAATGACGGCATAATATTGGATGCTGCTGCTTCCTCCTTCACCTTTTCACCTTGCTGGTTTTGAAAACAGACAAGAGGCGGGCACGCAATTAAAATGATGAATAGCATGCCATAATGAGGCTCACGGATCTCTATTAGTATTCCAGGAAAGCCAAGACAAAAATATTCACTGCAGGGGTCCCAGGTCACGGAAATGAGAATGTCGTACAGCTTGCAAGCGATTATTTTCGCTTCAAAAATTTATCAATATCTCTCTCAGCAAATATGCCAGACCAATGAACACGATAATTTAGTCATTTCCTGCCTTTGCTTGTGAGCATTCGCCCTGCAACAACAGGACGTTCTCGTTACAAGGTCTCACAGCATTCATCCCAAGACGACAAAAGTCCCATCAAACCAACCCACGACATTTTATTATGCGCCATACATTATGTTCATTTATCTTGATTAATATGATTACCATCAACATCATCATTGTCCTCAATCCTCAACATCGTAATCATAATCATCAATCCCAAATGGAAAAGGAGGGAGAGAGAGGGAGAGCGAGCGCATAAAGATAATCCACATCTTTTGTACCACCACCAGCACCAACATATGCTAAAAATGAATAGAGCATCCTACGTAACGAAGACGCACTGGTTCTTGAGTGGGTGTGTGTAAATTATGAAAAATAATTGGAGCGGCTTAATTAGTAAAAAAGGAAGTTGGGAGTAGTTGGGAGCTGCTAACTAATGCTTTTTCCACTTGCTGTTGCTGTTGCAGGCTTACACCAGGCAGTCAGGTAGAGCTACCTGGCCCATCCTGCATTACTTAACATTAATGATGCCAACTGGCTCATTCGAGTACCAAGATGCAAGATAACTACGTCCTTCTCCACCACCGTCTGCCTGCGCGGGAGCGGAGTGCAGTGATGGATTTGACGGAAGGTAGTTTAGAGAAAAATGTAGCGTTTTTTTTGAAGATGCTCTGTTTTTGCTGCTTAGGAAAATTTGAATATTTATTTCACGTTTTCTCTTTTACATGTAAGTTGTGTATGTGTTTTTTATAAAAAAAATAGTAGACAATTTTGAAGAGAAATCTGGATGGGAAGTGAGAAACACGGAGGAAAGCAATTAAAAGAGAAAATTTATTACAACGGTCGTAGTGCGAGAATGCGAACTTTCTCTTGACGTTAGCAGAGTAGTAGAGAGCAAGTTAGCGGATGCTGCGCTCTGTTTTCCTCTATGAAAATCTTGTTTGCTCTTCTCTTCCACCCCTCCCACCTACCACCATTGCATTGACTTGGTACTGGTTTTGGGCAGGCACGGTTGGTGAGCAATGAGCATGTAAAATTAGGAGAAAGAATGAGAATCCCTGCGGGTGACAGTTGGAGTCAGTGGCAGAAAGAATAGAAAAAGGAAAAGTCAGAATTGCCAAGTTTCACAGTGATGAGTAAATAGAAGAAAACGCGGTGTTGTAACATTATGAGAAGGAGAAGCGGTTAACACTTTGGATTACAGCAACACGTGAGTTTGCCTTCTACAGGGGGTTTCGGTCCAGGAAAGACTATTTTGCCAGCATTTTACAAATTAGTCCCTAATTATTTAATTGATTGAAAAGTTTCAACTTGAGGGCTTCATGGTTCTTCACATACTTACTTAGTTGAACTGCAAATCTAATTTAGTTGGCCAACCAAGCGGTGTCACAGACACCAGTTGTGTCGTGTATAGAAGCAAGATGCTGGATTCCATGCACCTTTATAATAACGATGTCGCAGCAGTGGTTGTAGTGGCGTGAGGCACACTTCCTCTATGAGATTATGTAAATGATACTGCCTGTAAAAGAGTTGGAAGAGGAAAAGTGTGACTATAAGAGAGGAAAGAGGGAGAAAGAGAGAAAATACACTTGGTTTTTAACTCACAATCAGACAAAAACATTTTCTCATAACGTGCCTTGCAGTTGTAAGCAGCTTTGAACTAGCCCTACAACATCCCCGACAAGAAAATGAGACCTCTTGCCTGAATTGGAACATTTCAAGATGATTAATTAGTTCAAACCAGTGGACTGTCTACTCTAGGAGATATCAAGAGTTCGTTCCAACTTATCCATTCCGCCGTCACTCTCGTACAATTTATTCTTTATAAACTTCATTATTATTATTATTATTATTATTCCTCATCTTCTTTTAGTCTCATGATTTACGCTAGAAGTTGTTCAAAATAAACCTGTCACACGAACATTTAAAAAAGTGGCGAATCGACCAGCAGGGGGTGCCACAAACATGTGCTCATTAATGTTATGTGTCATGACTCATGAGTTACAAGTGTTTTCACTTTGACCCCTGTGGTGCCGAAACGAATTAATGAATTTCCACCAAACACTTGTTCTCCCTATACACCACTATTCCATCAAGTTATGAGCCGTAACCCACCGCACGACATAATGTGATTTTAGAGCACTTCAAGTTTTGGTAGCGGCTCCAGTTTAAAAGGTTTGGTAATTGGTGTGGTCACCTTTCAAATCGTTTTTCCTCCTTCACATTGTCACATATATCTCGGCAACAGGCAGACAGACACACATCGTAAATTTCGTAAGTGGATTCCCTCCTCGTCATCATCGTAATGAAATCGTCTTCGTTTACCACTCAAGTTAGATGATTCGTCAGTAACGCAAACAAACAAACTTCGGAAACAGCACATTTAACATATTATTTAAGACAATTTTCCAAACTTTATGACAGTCACTCAAGCAGACTTTATCTCTTGCTGGCCTATTCCATTAATTAGTTACCAAATAATCTTACATTATTTTATTAGTAACCCACAACCATGAGACCTCCACAAGATCACACTGGTACACGCCAATTGCATAAAAACTGACAAAAAAGATAAAGGAACATACGGAGGGGGCAAACATCGGGAAAAGAAGTTTGCTGTCAACGTTGTCGACACCATCAGTGCACCCCCATATAATTTTCTACTAGGTTTGTATTCATGAGCCCCGTCAGTTTCATCATTACTTCTACAATTTATCGGTCGGACCAAATGGTAGAGAGAGCGAAAGAGAGTCCCAAGTTTTTTGGAACTTGCAATTGCAAGGAGACACGATATACCGTAATCCTTCATGAATATTTATGAACGTTACAAATAAAATGTCACTACAACATACACTGACAGCATTATCATAACAGACTTTACCCTTTGCGCTGGGTAATGGGAAACAAGATGTCTTTCGGTGTAATTTCTGTGTTCCGCACCACTAGACATCATTGTTGAAGTCGGGTATTCGTGAAGTTTGAAGTGGAGCAAATAAAGTATTTTACTGTACAGCAACAATAAAAATAATAATAAGTTTTACGGTACCACCACGCAAAAGGGATTCCGTTTCTTTTGTACTTAATTGGTCCTGCCGGATTCATATTAGATGCATCTACAACTACTGCCGCCAGTACCCTCACCATGTACCGCAGACACAAACACACACACACACAAGAAATGCTTATATTTGATCTCCTGATAACCACTTTACACAAAACAAGGACACAACTTGTAATAAACTTGTTGGCGCAAGTAGCGCCAAGAAGATTGCTCTGTAACAGGATAGGTTTAAAACTAAATCTTCGTATCTATACAACATCATGGTAACCTTGAAAGCGATATCTTGCAAGGAATAAAAATGACAAAATTGTCTAAATTGTGTAACCTCCAAAACCACAAATGGGTATAGAGTCAAATCTCCGGTTTTATCTCCCAAACGGGAATGAGTCGAAGACGGGAAAACAGATGACGTTGTAATAAACACTGTGACCCGCTGAAGACACTTGCCAGAACTATCTTGTCTGCAGTAAGGACGCCACCGACGACGACACAGACAAACGAGTCCCTCTCATAAAGTGTTTGCTACTAAATATCAGAGTCGCATAATAACAATCCCTCTTTTATCAAGCGTCTCATGATGATGATACCATTAAAGTTATTCTATTGTAAAGCTGTAAACGTAACGTATTTTTTAATGATGTCACCCGGAGAAAATCCATTTTTCAACGTCCTACTCCCTTTCTCCCTTCTGTTTCTTATACTTATACTCTCTGTTTGTAAACTAAGTGTGTCAGCATAATTACCCCGTGTAAGGTCTTCCTCACGCAGCCTTGCACACACAACGCCCATATACATCGCATACCTAGCCACTTCTATACGGCCTGGAAGAAACATGTTCTTCCTCATTCCATTATTTTCATTCAAATAATAAAATAGGCCAGCATGACTCTGATTTTCATGGGAGACCGCTACCCCCACCACAATCACCACACAGCCGCTTTTATTTCGCCTTGGTTGGCACTTTACGTATGAATTCTCGTAATATTTTGGGGATCTTCCCAGGTTCTTTCTCCTTCTCTCTTTTTTCTTCTCTCCAGCCATTATTCTACCCTATTATAGCTACACACACCATAATATACTATCTTAAACAATTCCACCACCGAATCTGCAAATGACAATCCATTCTCAGTTCTTGGGCCTTCGCAGTTTTTAAGGGGGAACGCGCAAAGAGATGGAGTACACAACTCCATTTTATTTCTCTCTGGTTTGATCAGTTCCTCCCACTTACCACCAGGAAGACACTATATAAAATACCACTTGCACATTTTTATTTCTCCATTTCCCTCTTCTCCTCTATTTTTTTAACTACTTTTCCCTTTGCCACTATTACGCTCCTTCCAATATTCATAGCCATTCTTATCCCTATTCATTGCTCTCCTCTTTGATTTCACCGTCTTATTGTGTTCATTCCCTTTATGATCGTTCCCCTCTCTCCTCTCTCTCTCCCACACATCCACAAATAAGTATACACGCTTCCCTTAATGCATTGTAATTACTTTTCTCAAGGAAAGAAATATGGCACCCGGATGTAGAAGGGAGAAGAACCCGAGAAGAGAGGAAAAATTAATTCTTTTCTCACTACAGTTTCTCCTTTTGCAACATATACTTTTTCCTTCTCGAATCAGTAATGCCTCTTTTCTTTCATCCATCTTGTCGTCGTCTCGTTTCTTCATCACAGTAAATTATTTTTTTGCCTGGATCCTAAAGTAGGAACTCAGAATCAAATCTGAACCAGCGTACCGTAAAAATGAACAAAAGGAATATATTAAGCCGCTACTTTTTTCTTTCTCTCCTGTTCTCAGTCATACCGTCGTCCTTGTGGAAGGAGGGAGAGAGAGAGAGTGAGGAAAAAAGTTTTCAGGATGCGCTGCCACTGGCAACACACAAACCGTTTTGGCGATGCCGCATGTGGTCCTTAATATAAATACATGCATACGTGCACGTACTGTTCTTTTTTTCTTTCAGAAATAACAATTATATGAAAATTATAATATAGTTATAATAATAGTGGTAACCATGGGGACGAGGATGATGATGACAAAGGACAAGTCAAAGAACAGCCGAACAAGAGTAAGTACAGAAAAAGAATAATCTTCTTAGACAAAACCGGATAGGGAGGAAGGGAAATCATAAAAAGAAATAGTTCTGTTGTTGTTGGCCGTGGAAAGTTTGCCATAAATCTCTCTCCCTTTTCACCAATGACTCTCCCGTTTGCGGAAAATGAAGTATTTATGAGTAATATCTTTTCTCGTGTATGCAGAAATGTGGAAGGGATAGGAAATGATGTTAACGTTGACAGTTCATTTGTTACCGGAGAAAAGGATTATATACAACGTCACGAAAGTATGATTCTCCGACTGTTTCTTAAGCCTTGAGCAAGCGTAATATTAAAGGATAAAAATAGTTGACGTGGTGGGCTGGAAACGAGGCAGTTGCATTTTGGAGAATTCAAGCAAGTTTCTTAAATTATTACAGAAATAGCTAAAATGCTAAATATCTTATCACAAAACGAAATAGCTGTTACGCTGTCAGAAAAATTACTTTCGGACGAGCAAGTAGTGCTTTTTATGTATCTAGTTACATCATGTATGAAACGACGTGTGTTGTGGTAGGGGAATACCTATTTAATAACTATGTTGAAATATAATGAAAACCGGGCTAATTATAAGTTGCCGCTTCGTATTACACGTCCTTGAAGTGGACCATTTTCAACCGGAACATTTTAATACAGGAGAACTGTACACCGTCGTTCTTTTACTCTGCATATATCTAACATACTACCGATACTCAGTTTCCCCCTATATTTAACTTTCTCCTTGTTCAAGGTAGCATTTCGTGAATTGGTGCAAGACATGACCAGGTGGTTTTTTAAAACCAGGGTTTGACCAACATTGTAGTGTGGCTATTCGAATTTTCGGCAAGGTCAGTTTTCCTATCACGCAAAACCGCGCCCTCCTGATCATACATAAGAGGAAAGTTAAATAATTGTCGATTAGAATACTCACAATCGCCCAAGTGTAAGTAAAAAAGATGTATAAAGACCAAAGCGAGTGAAGGTTATAGGAGACCTACATCCCTATTTATCCGGTCAAATTTAGTCAACGGTTGGAGCAGTTTAAGTAACGTCATGACACAAGATTCATACTGCGGGGTTACAGGAAGAAGTATTAAATGGCAACCTTAATATGTTTTTTTTCTCTTTTGACGGCTCTACTTTCAATTTCAGACGTGATGATTAATGTAATTTTTCTTTCTGCTTTCGTAGTCTCTACTCAGTATACTTGCCTTTATCTCTATTATAACTTTCACTCATGTCTCGTCTTGGCATTATATTATTTCTACTGATTCACTTTTCAATTCGAATACTCTTTTTGTGGTTCTCGTCATTTACAAGGTTCTTTTACAAATTATTTTTTGGTGCATAAATATATGGCAGAACGTTCTTGGAATTCGTTTATACCGAACGAAAGAACGTCATATCCGCTCGAATTTCTAGTTTATTTCCAAATTTCAATGCTTTCTCCATCATCTGGTTGGCACAAAGTAATTATATGTGTAATATCATTTTATTTACAAATTTTTAAGTAATCCAACCTTCATCCAGGTAAAAGGCTTTCTCTCATTTTTTTCCAGATTTAATGGGCCAAAGAATTCTTTCCTTCTCTACTTTTCAATAAAAAGACAATTATTTTTTTCACCATCGTTCCTCGCACATCCTTTCTACAGAATAGACATATCCTGTACTACCTGCACCATTTTTCCTAGTCCTCATGGTATAGCCAGGGGCAATTATAGTTACATATTAATATTGATAGTAATGCAATGATTAATTGCTAGGAACTGTTAGAAATTTGCCTTACTTTCCCGAATTTAGTTTGATGTTTTATACACATTCCCAGTTTAATTAAGTAAACTTAACCAATTTTTTTTTTTGAAAAATTGCAAAAGCATTGTTGTTTCACTATTATTTACATGTAGTGGGAATAGGGAATGTCCTTTCCACTGCTCTTGACTCGTAGCGTACACCACCTCGTGTACTGTATAGTGAAAGAAATACATTTTTTGCTGTTTCTTTCTTTCCTCTGTGTTGTTGTTTTTTCTTTTTTCCCTTTCATATTTCCGGTCGTCGGAAGCTCGAGGTCTCGGGTTGCGTCCGTTTTACGACAGTATTTTACATTGAATACCAGCTCAGGACGTTGCCTTTTCCTCTACCATAACTTTTTATTTTTAAGCTAATTTCGTTAGACAATTTACCATTATAACATCAAATCACACACGCATTTCTTATCTTTTAATCTGACAGTTTGTAAAAGCTATTGGAGCGATCGGAGAATTTTACTTTCGTTTACTTGTAGTCCACCGGAAAAAAGTTGGTTGTTTTTTGCAGTGTGTTTCTTCCTTTCACAGGAGACACTTACATAGATCGTCATCCTAACTTTCAGTGTACATAGATAAAAGTACATACTTATTTATGGGACAAGCCTAAATAAACTGCAAGAGGAGAGAATCGTTGTAAAAATCCGTGGATTTTGCACAGGGCCAATATGAACTGCTCCGACAGAGCGTAAATAGGAGCACTTAACATAAAGTAGTGCAATCACGGCAAAAGGAAACGCGAATTTTGGGACAATAATTGACAGGAGAGGCTCTTGAGCAGAAAAATGGAGTCATGGGAGCAAAACTAAAAGGCAAATAATATAAATTGTTTATTTTCACCGTCTGCCCACCACTTCCCCACTGTCAGCCTGGTTCTCTCTCTCTCGCTCACTTTTTGTCCCCTGTTGAATTGTTCCTTTCTTTGTCCGTGCGTCAGCTCTATATTTTGTAGAAAACCTTATCATTACCAACATCGGTTTTGACCTCTTTATAATTTATCTGTCCACTTAATTAATAATTTTTGTCTCTTGCTTAACACAGCTTGGCTTTGGCAGATTTCGTTGACATCACTGCCCTTGCCAAAAATAGTCGTAGCGACAAAAAATAGACAAAAAGTCGTAACAATTTTTAAGTCACCTTGTGCAAGAGGTAGCGGAAAAGATGATAAAAAAATGGGAGAGATGCTGTTAGCAGGAGGCGCTGTCATTCCGCATCAACGTCAGCCAAGCACCACCTGTGCTTTGCTTCCAACAACCGTAAACAACCTACCCTCCAGAACGACAGGAGGGAATGAAAGTTAGAAAAGGGAATGAAAATTGTGACAACAAAGCGGACAGCAGACTTTTGTTGTTAATTTTTCATCATCTTCAAACAACACTCGACAAATAAATAATCGTCAGAGAACGTCTCATTCAGAACACCAAGAAGAAATAAAAACAAAAGGGGAAAACTCTCTTTGTAGAGCGACTCGTCTATTGTTTCATATTATTGTTGCACTTGCTGCTCTTTCCATGCAAAATCTCCCTGGAGTGTTCCTGCTCAACCTACCTTTTTTCCACACAAAAAACATTCAAACTCCTTCTTGACGACAGATACTAAAAATATCCCGGATTATTGTCATTCATGATCATCATAAGAAGAGACAAACATGGTAATTTTTTTTATTGTTGTCGTCATCGTTGACATTTCTGTTTATTGTCCCTTCCAGTTTATGGATACTTTTTATTTTTTACGAGAAAATCAGAATAAAAGCAATGCTTGGAAAGAAGGAGTGAATATAAAAAATACAAAAAATGAATTAAAATTTACATTTGTTTCAGACATTAAAAATTTAACTGTATTTAGTAATCAACATTACGGTACAGTGATGGCTATACATTAAATAGGCGATCTTGAAAGGATTACATTGGTATAATCTATATATCACGTAGATTGGTTTGAGCTTCGCTTGATAAGTCTTGAGAATAGATTTTCGTTGTAACCTTTTTTGAAGACGTCTTCAGGTTGGAACGACTGCCGAAACTGTACTCTTGGGAAATGCTACCGCTTCTGGGCGAATGGTCATCATTATCTGAATAACATAAAATTGGCGCCAGGCTCGTTGTTTACTTCAAAGATGCATATTTCCTTGCAAAAATAATATGAACTGTATATTATGTCATGGAGCTAATAATACGTTGCAATAAACGTCCTTTCCTCTAAATGTCTCTTCAATCCTTGATCACGGCACATGACTATCCCAGCGCAAGAAACGGGGAAAATCTTATCCTACTTCGGGTTTTTTTCTAGTTCAGACACTTTTCAGTACCGATAGACAGACACTACATAGAAAATACCCGCATACTTCTGTCCTGCTATTTACCGTGTTGGAGTATAGGAAAGAAAAAAACGGCGAAAATCCGTCCTTGGTCAGTCAAGAAGAAAAAACATCCACTTCTTGTCAATCTGGCGCCTGTTCAGCCAATTTTTTTTATATTCCAGTTATCTGTTGGGGAATTTTTCCACAAAAAATTAGCACTGGAACGTTGTGCTGCAGTGGGGGTAATGTATATATACGCACATTGGAGTTCTTGTGTAAATACGTGTCTGTTTTTTGGGCAAGGGCTTGCTTGTTGGCTCCTTGTAGTATCCGTCTGATTTCATATTCTGGACGGATGCTGTCGTCAATAATGTCTATCAACAGAAGCTCCGCTTTGAAAGAGAGAAAAGGGGAAAGAAGCAAGCACAGACCACGTAACAATAATAGCCGTAATAATAGCCAATGTGAAACAAGTTTGTTTTTTTCTCTCTCGTCTCCCTGCATTTGTCGTGAAGGACTAACCTCCCAATAAGTATGTAGTAATCTACCATCGAAGTGGCCGCGGAAAAGGGGATGGGGTTTAGAAAATTGAACATAAAAGTTTTCTTTAGACGGCGTTGCATTGACCACACGACAGTGTATACACATACACACACGCTCTCTCTCTCCACCGGAATAGATGAATTGATAAAGTGAGGAGAAAGTGTCTGTACGTGCAGTTCCCCTCTTTACGTGACTGATGACAGCTGGGGAATGTTCATTACTGGTGAACGATAAGGTAACATCATGTAACAACACACTACTTCTGTCATCCTAAATCTACTTTCACAACATCTTGTACAACCATCCCACCATTATGTTGGGCGAGCGTGTGTGTGTATATGTGTGCATATGTGTACACAAACATATAATTCCCCACAGGTTATGTCTATGTGTATTTAAGAGTGGAGCTCACCAAATGCACGTCTCTTTCGCAAGTGACATAATTTTGGGGAGAAAGCGGCCGAAATGGAACAATTTACGAGAAATGAGCAGATGACGAGGCGGAGGATGCTTGGGATGACCAAGGTTCGTTGAGAAAAAGGTGAAGAAAAATAGATGTATTAATTCTTCCTCTCTCTCTCTCTCTCTCTTTCTCATTCACTCCCCCTCTCGATAAAAGAATGAAGATGAGAAAATTGGCAAAATGGCAACACGATATCCATCTGAAGTTGTTGTAATATCATATTCATCGTCATCCTTCTCGCTTTATTGCCGAGTCAGTGATAAGGATCATATCGTGAGACGAAGTGATCGTGTAATTCCTTTCTGCTTGTTTTAGAAAATCTATTCGGCTCCGGCTTGCCTTGTCGCCGCTTCCTCTCTCTCTCTCCCTCCCTCCCTCTCTCGTTCTATTTTGTTTGTTGACTTTCCAATTTGCAGAATGGTGGCAAAAATCGTAATATTCTTGTTCCTTATTTTCTTACGGGCGTATCCCTTTATATGCGGCTCTACTACTTCCTGTGTAACCCCCTCTGCACCACCACGAGCTTGTTATGCTATGCTGCTGTTGTTAATGGTAATATGAGAGTGTTGAGTGTGTGTAGACGGGAATAGAGTGAAAAAGGCATAATGGGAATTGTGCTAATGGAAGTTCACAAGTCGTTTATTGCAATTGTTATCTGCTGCTTTTGTCTCTCTCTCTCCCTCTCAGTGTTGCGACTACTTCGCTTACTGTTCTGTTTTACTTCTTTCTGTATTTTTGTGGCGAATTACAAAAAAGGGATCGTGGAAACATACCTAGCTTTGCTGTAGTTGGAATTGTTGAATAACGTGAGTGAAAAGCAAGAGCTCCAAAGGGAACAGAAAATGAACAAACATGATGGCGAGGACGACGCCGAAAATGGGAATGTGAATATACTTTTAGGCATATTGCGTTTATATTATGTAGGCATGTACTTACAGCAACGTCAATGCCTGCGCCGCTTACAAGGGTCTATTGGTACCTTGCTTGGGATGGAAACTTGCCAGGGATCTTTTTCTTGGAGGGAAAGGCCTTTGTGGAGGAATGAAAGAAACGGGGCTATATTGGAAAAAGATGGTAATATAACATAATAAAATGGAAGATGATCCTTTTTCTACTCTTTATTTTTCCAATCGTTTTTATTTCTTTTTTCTTCTTCCACCCAGAAAATTGTCATTAGATGTTGCAGTGTGCACGGCCCCGGCCTCCCCAAACGCCAAGGAAAATGGCGGTGGTATTATTGTACTCTGCCGTTCGCCAACCCATAACATAACGTAAACTGCTTCTGGTAATATTATTATTACTATTATTATTGCAGATGGCATTAAAACGTAAGAACAAAGACTAATTTACATGTGACCTTTTCCTAGTATCAGGTGATTGCCTGGCGGGTGAGTACGAGGTTATAGGGAAGAAAGGGGAGGCAGCAACGCAGCAGCAACGATGAGGGAATGACTGGAAAAATTCTTCATGTTGCACTGCCGGAAGGATTAAAAATGAAAAGAGAAGAGAGAGGAAAAAAAAGAATCCTGAAGGGAAAAGTGCTTTGTTGCCAAGCTTAAGAAGGCAGTTGGGAAAGAAGGGAAACGTAGAGTGGAAGGGCTCCTCCTCGTTCTTCTTCCATTAGGAATTCAGGACGATAAGCAGCTTAGCATTTTCCAGAGAGGGGGTTCAGGAACAAGATGGTTTTCGTACGCGAAAGAAATTAAAAATGGGGAAACGTAGTTAGAAAAAATAAGGAAGGGAGAAGGCGAAGTAGGAGCACACGTGCTCAAACTTAAGAAACGTGCCGCAATAACCTCATTCACGGTCTATGGAGCCAGGATGATGATGATGACGATGATCATGATGAGATGAAGACTAAGTTTGTATAAAAATGGGGGAAAAGATGCCATCCCACAAGTTATGAAACAAGCACGCTGGAAACGGACGCTCGTAACAGTTTTGGAGAATTACAAGCTGTCACGTGCCCCACGATTTGGTACCATATGCAATAGCAGCAAATGGTGTAACTGCTACAGAGAGAGAGAGAGAGAGAGAGAAAAGAAGCGAAGGAAAAAGAGAAAGCGACAAAGAAGAATCCCAGAAGTAGGGAAAAGCTGCTTACAAATCTATAAATACATTTAAAGGGATTTATGTGTTGCTTTCAAAAATAACAACTTTTTCATCTTATCATTTTTCCTTTGAATTTGAATATGTTCGCGTGTGTCATACCATCATTATCAACAACGATTTCGGAAAACTAATTTCCCTCAGCGAGAGCAAGCCAAAAAAATGCTTTGAATGAACTGCAAAGTTTCTTTTATGATTTAAATAACTTTACCAGTCTTCTTTGCGTTGTTTGAAAAAGGAGATGCAGATATTTGCCAATTTGCCAACCCATAGTGTTCAATGAAATGATGCCATTCACTATTTATAATTTTCCCGGAAGAAGCACAATTGGTAAGAAAACTTCCTCCATGTTATTCTCTTCCTGTCAATTTTCTTAGTCATTCTCGCAGTGACAATCTCATACTTTTTGTTACACTTTCATTTCCGCCATCATCAGTAATCATTCTTTTGAACATGCTGCTCATTAGAGGAGTTTTTCTCTTCAGTTTTCCTTCATTTTTTCTGGTTAAACTTGTGCGGACTCAATGCAAAGGGAAACATTGAACAACACACTCGGGACAAAAGCAGTCGAGAGAGGAAACAAAGTTGGGAATTAAATGGAACGCAATTATCGTATTTTCCGAGTATTGGTAATCAAGGTAAATTAATAAATTTACAGGGTGAAAAACAAGCGGAGACTACAAAAAAATTTCTACGCTGCATTCACCACAAAATCCATTACGACGATGCGATGCAATCATAATGATCGCCTTATTTTTTTCTGAACCTCGGCTTCGCCCTCCCCGTTATGGGAGCCACGAATGTAGGAAAATCGGCCGTCTCGAATAAGCTTTTCCCAAGCGTATGCATTGTTAATAATCTCTGGGCAGGTATGGGGAATTTCGGTTGCCAGAGCTAGTAGTTCCTTCTTTGCCGTTATTAAAAATGTTCCATTAACGACTTTCCTTTGTCCATTTCACATACTCAATGTCACGCTTTTTCATTAGCCCACTTTGTAAATCCCAACGAACAAGAGAAATGCCTACGCTGCTTTCTCGCTTTTTATGCATATCTTATGGCCCGCGACAGGAAAAAGCGGAGACGAGGAACAAAAAATTTCCAATAAAAACATTTAGGGTCTGCAGATCCCCTCCCCCACATACACACATGTTTCTCTTCTTTTCCCTCTGTAAATGACACTTGAAATAAACAAAAACATTATACCAACTTGCTGTTGCGGTTTGAAGCATCCCATACGAGTTGGTGGACACAGTTTTTTTGTACCAAGACATTATTATTATTAAATGTAAAATTGTAAAGTGGGCAAATCGAAATTATTGATTTCCTTTTTACAGTTGGCTTGGTTCGCTTTTGATGGAGAAAGGCTAGTCCTGTTTATGTGTCTCGCCTGTCTATTTTTCTTCTCACCAGTGAACCGTGCCAAAATTGGATTGCCAGCAAAAAAATATGGCATGGGCTCCTCCAGACGACGTTTCTACTTATATGATCCTAACGAAAACAAGCAAGAAATTCCAGCAGTTTCTCTGGAAACTAAACTATTTTTCTACCCAGGCTTTTTTCTCTTCTTCTTCTTCTTCCTCTCCACCCATGCTTCTTCCTACAACAGTCGAGTCTACCCCACAAAATGCTAACGTTGTTTTGAGAACTATGTCTGTTATTGATACGTATGTACATGGACACATGCAACTACTGGTGTAATTCATTCTAACGAAAAAACAACTACAAAACAACATTTATTTCCGTTATTTACAACACTATCGGAACTGCCATGAAATTGTAGAAGCTCCCGTATGAGAGCCGACAGGAAAAACCCTTCGGTTTTTTTTGTAGAGAGTCAGCTCAGGACCAAATGCAAATGAATCAAAGAATTAAAGAGAAAGAGAGAAAAAAGTGAATTTTACCGAAACTCATGCCAATGTAGGGAAATACTTTTCTGGTGACTCAGTAGCAGCGGCAAACACAACAAGCCGATGACGATGACAAACACAATGTTGTTGTAGCTGTGTTATTGTTGTTGTTGGCGAGGTTGCTGATGATGATGACGATGATGATGATGAATACCAAGAGCAAAAAGTTGGATTGGAATGGATGGGAAGCATTTTAACGAGATAGAAGCCGCGTACGCATTTTCGTTGCCGTTTTTGGCCTTGTGAGGCAACTTTCCTTGCTGCCACTTAGTTTGAATACTTTATGCTTATTGAAATGGGAAAGAGTGAATGATAAATTGCTGGCAAGAAAAACGAACCCACTAAAAGGTGCACACACACGCACACACACACAAACACAAACACAAACAAAGAGAGATAGACAGAAAAAGCTGAAGGAATAAAACTGTCGGACAGATTTTCACAAAAAAACATACACGATGAGAAAAAAGGAACCCTTTTCACGTATATGGTTATACAAAGGAATTACTTAAATATTTTAGCACGACAGTTGATTGTACTTTTCTGTGCTTCCTACCACACTATTAGCTTTCACGCCAACTTGGAAGGATAATGCAAAAGTAGAGAAAAATAAGAAATCACGACACGTTTTTTTCTCCCTCTCTCTTTCTAAATCCCCATCTGCTTCCTCCGATGGCACAAAGGTAACTGAGGGCCGGATAGAAAGAAAAATATTATGGATGATGAAAATCGATCCGATTGAAGAAACCACTTTATTCTGCCACTTGTACTATCACCATCCCAAATATCAGTGCTACTTATTTCTATCTCTCTCTCTCTCCCTCTCTGAATCACACTCTCCCTTTCACTGGCTTCATGTGTTAGTATTTTGAACGATTAATCCAGTTTTAACAATTTCCCAGAAATACTAGGACAACAGCTGAAGAAGAAACGGGGAAAGAGTAAAAAGTTTTTTTTTCTCTCTCGGCATGACCACTACCGGCAATAGTAACTACAGCAGTGATGGGGCGCTAGCGCTAGTGAAAGGAGTAACAAAGTCTGAGGAGAAAGTTAAAAAGAACCTACAGGGAAATCTTGTGTGGGCAAGTTTTCTGGGAAAGTGAAGAAAGTTTTTGAGTACAGTTCTTGTATGGTAGGTTGAGCAAAGACCACGACTAGTGAGACTGGGGGAAGGCCAGTGGTACAAGATTCGCACAATTACTTAATACCTCTTTCTCGTTATGCTGCGGGTTAGGTACACAGCATGATTATTATCCACGGAGAATAAACAAAGGAGAGGAAATGCAAAAAAAATTGGAGAGATATGGAGATACTTGTGTAGGCTTACTTCTCCCTCCAATCCTCCTGTTTTTGCCATGATATTTGACAAGGATGGCGACGGCAAATACAGGCCGCGTGGACGACAACAACGACGGAACGTATGTAAGAGATCGGACTTTGTTTACTTTAGAGTTTACAGTAAAAGTTTTACTGGCGGAGTAGCCTCATTTGTGAACATTGAACAGTTTTTTTCTGAGACAGGGGGAAATGGGCTACAAGGCTGCAGGTGTGTGCAGCCACCGTCAAGACCAGGGTCTCTCTTTAAATTATTTTACCATTTGCAGACTATGCAGACAAAAAACTGCGAGTTTTCCTCCTTCAATCAAACCCAGAAAGGAAAAGTTTTTTGGGACAGGGAGTCGCATAAAAAGGAAAGTTTAACGGAATGAAAGAATGTAAAGGATTCCGAGACAAACAATATCCAATTATGCGAGAAGAAAGCATAACAGGAGTAGGAACAACAACAACAACATGAAGAACAGCAACAAAAACAATAAATGATGATAATGAATGTAACCGAGAGGGAAAAAAAGAATCCGGGGCAGAATCACCAAAGGAAAAGTAGAGTGTGTGTGTGTGCAGTAAAATACTACAAAAAAGGTAAGAATGGGGGAGGATGAGGGAAAAAAAGGAGGAGAAGGAACAGAGAACACAAATCCCTTCCGAATGTCAAATAAACGGACAAGGTGAAATCAACTGGAACAATATCCTCTTTTATGAGAATTGTTCACCTTGTTTCCCCCCCTTAATTCTTGTCTCTCTTTACGGACATTTTGTTGGGGAAAAGTTTCTTTATAAGCTTCGCTCGTAATGTTTAGTTTACAGAGGGAGAAAGACAAAGAGAAGACCTATGTGTCGCCCGCGCTGCCTTCTGCCTTTTAAGTAATTTGCTTTTCTCTATAAAACTAATGATCATAATTTCGCTCTAAATTCTGCGACATTTTTTCTTGTTAAGATTTCAAAAACGATACCACCTTCTGATCCTCTGCGGGATGCTAGAACTACTTTTATATTATTTTGGGATGCACGCACACACACGGAGAGAGAGAGAGATACACACACGTATAAATACAAACACGCTGTTACAAACCCGACCAACGAGAAAGGGAGAGCGATGGAGAGAGAGAGAGGAAACGAGAGACAAAGTTACTGCTGCAGCATGCAAGCAAGTTCAGTTGAAAAATGAAATCTGCTCGTGACTGGAATGGAGAGAACGGAGAGAGTAGCCAGCACGAAGGAAAAGCAGAACTATTATGAAATGCTCGATTCAAACAGGGTACACGAAAAATAGGTAAGTACAGCTGAAGTAAAATAACGTAAGAAAAAGGGAACAGGGTATTACACAAAGAAAAGGCGGAATACTAATAGGATTAATAATTCATAGACGGGATTGACTGGAACAGGAAAGGAGAGAGAGAGAAAGAGAAAAAAGAGAGAGCGAGAGAGAAAGAGGAAAAGAAAAGGCTATATCATATTTGCTCACTTTTTCGCTGTTGTTAAGACTTTGTTTCGTTCTCCCTCTCCAGTTTTTACGGATAAGTTGCAATTGTACTTTTTACTATTATTTGAATGTTATTAATACGAAAACATAAAAGTCACGCAGCCGACAAGAGAGGAGAGAGAGAGAGACGGGGAAGAGGCTACCACGTTGCTTTCTCGCTCTGCTTTCTTTTTTTCCTTTCTCCCTCTCCCTCCCTCTCTCTCGCCTTTCCAAAATAGGCCAGTAGTGTGGTTTGGTTTTGGTCAGCGTGCGTGCGAGTGAGTGTGTGTGTAAGAGAGAGGCGCTCACAATCAGTAGATTATTCGATTTTTTTCCCAGAGACTATTTTCCTTTGTCATTCATTGTGTATTATCCCAACCACTGTATTGCCGGTGCGGTGCCGACACAGCCCTGCCAAAAAACAGCAACCAACCATGCCGCCAATGCTGTTGCTGATGAGTATCCATTTTATTATTGGAAGATAAAGTGCAGGCTTTTTGGCGTTGGGCTTGTGGCCACAATTTCCCTCATGCTTTCTCTATTCACCACTGTAGTGTCTGGGTTGTGTGTGTGTACCTTTCCAATAACACACCTGCATCGCAAAAATAAATAACAACGCCGTTCAGTTGTTGTTATTGACGAAAAAGGATGATGATAACGTGAGAGTGAGGATGCTCCATGCTCACCACTCCGTGTGCAGTAAATATATGGTGTAAGCGTAAGGTAGTATAAAATATGTACACATGATTATCCTGGTGCTGCTGCACTGGTACGTCAATTTCTCTCCCCTGTCATGTCAAGCCCGCAGGTATAGAACGGGAAGAATGGTAAAGTGGAGTACTAATAAAAATGAAAAGTTAAAAAAAAGTCTACGTTGCTTACAAATGTACAACGTTATGTAAGCTGTGTTTAACGAAGATACCCAGTAACGGCTAGCATTGCCGTGCTCCGTCTGGCGTTACTCGGCTTGGTTCCTTATGGGAAATTTTGGGTGAGGAAAAACAGCAGGAACGTGTCTATATGAATAAAAAAGCCATAATATGATCCAATGAGCACGTACCACCACCTCAATGAGCCGCCTGTTTACACTGCCTATAGACACTTGAAATATATTGTTTATTGGATTTAGAGAGTGTGAGGTGGAAGAGAGGAGAACCGTGATGATGATGGCTCTCATACGGGCTCCCAATATTTATTTATCCACAATCCACACACGCTTTCCCTCCTTTCAGGGCCATCCATCCGTCCACAATGCAATACTATCCGAAAAAACCGGGCCGTTTCTAGGGTCGGCGCCAGTTGCTATTCTCGCGGAGGACGGACACCCCACAGCAGCAGTCCGAGTGTCCTCGAGAAGCGTACTAGGCGCGGACGTGCAACGGACAGGGAGAATATCTTGAAATTTTCCTTCTTTCCCTGTCTTGTAAATCCTCCGATGAATATAGTTTATTTACTGTGGTTTTTTGGATTTTTGCTTTGTGTACACAGCCTAGTGGTAATGCTGATGATAATGTTACTGGCGGTGATGTGTGAAGTGTATGGCTATGTCACTGGGTGTATAAAAGAATAAACACTTTCATACATAATATCCCGTTCGTTTCGTGCCTGTATTTTCTTTTTTTTTCTCTCCCTCTCCCTCTCGAAAGCCCGAGCTCGGTCTACCAAACACACGCTACACTCCAGAGTGAAAAGTCATGTCTTTAATGTTTTATTCCTTTCGATGAGACCGAGTGGTTGATGCAATTTTCCTGTAATTCAATTTTATGCAGAGGAAACTGAGACAATAAGAGAAACACTGGTATTAAAAAACGGGATTCGGGATTTTTTCTGTTGTAGTTTTCTTGCTCATTCCTTCGTGCTTATGGAGTCGTGTGGGTGTCGGCGAAGTATATTAAGTAGCATTAGCTTAGTTACTACTTGATGGGGTAATGTAGACAATAGAGCAATGTCAAATAAATAAAAGGAGAGAGGAAAAAAAGGGGAAAAGTGGAATGAGTTTAATAGTTGTACCAAGAACCAACGACCGCCATCGCCCCGTCGTCCTCCTATACCAGTCGCAGTGAGGAAAAAAACAATAGAAAAAAAGGAACAGCAAAGCCCTCTACTACTTGCGTATTTATTGTATGACCATCTTGCCAATTCCAGTAGCAATATGCTGTCTTTTCCCCTCTTTTCACACGTACCAATTTATCGACAATAAAAGTTGTAACGTTCAGGCTTTAAACGTGGTCTGCTCGAGTATGGCATTGGTAGCATGGAGAAATGGAGTGGGGGAAAGTTGATAAGACAGGAAAAAGGAGAAAAACCTAAATGGACGTAAAGGGAGAGAGAGTGTGTGTGTATGTGTACACAATATTAATCCTTGGGCAAAACACGTTGAAGAACCTTGCCCCTGACTAAAGGAGAGAGGCGATTTTAAGACAGCTGATTTTCGCTGCATTATTATTATTATTATTACATAGTTGTTATGCACTATTTATTCATTCTTCCGTTCTGAAGGTTATAGGAAACTACCATGTGCATTTTTTCTGCAGAAAGGGAGGGATAGAAGAGACTAAACGGGACAAGGAAAAGGATGAGAAATAAAATAAAATCAAGGCTTATTTGGTTAGTGTTTCCGTCTTGCACCTACAAATTGACAGCAAGTAGGTGGAGATTTTCTTTCTTATTGCGTGGCAAGCCATCCATTAGAGAGGCAATCAAAAACAACTGTACAGCTGGCTGACGTGGATCTCTGTCAAGTAAGCAACCGTTGAATATTGTAAAAAAAAGAGGCAGGGACGATGCGATGTGAGAATGTTGTCGACGGCGGCGATACAAGGTAACTGCCGCAATTTCCTGTCTGACACTGACTTGCCACTTTCCAGAATTATCGTATGTGTATGTGTGTTTGTGTGTTCTCCCTCCCCTCTCTCCGCTGGCTTATTATTTTTGTGCATAATAATGAGAAGAGGAAGAGGAGTAGTATGGGGAACAAGACGAAAAAATACATAAACAACGACCAGAGGGACCTTCTTCGCCTCTTCGCTTTTCGTCTGCGTGACTGGTGGCATGTTTGTTTTGCCAGGAACGCAGTCATCCGTAAACATAGCAAAATGGGGAGAAAAGCAGCACGACAAATGATCACCACCAAGTTTCCCTTCTGTAGTCACAGCGAAAAAAGTACTACGACCCAGAAAAGAGGCGCATACCCTGTTTCTTAGAAGAGAGTGAGTGAGTGAGTGGGAGAGAGAGAGAGAGCGGAAAACTAACAATCGATCTTAAACATAATAAATGAATCTTACCACTAGCCCTAGAGAGAGACGAAGGGAAATGAGGAAGGTGTGATGTGGTAAGAATAAAAACGAACATCATCTATCGTCATCATCATCATCATCATCCTTACCCTCTTCTTCTTCTAACCAACAACCTTCTTGTTTCCTTCACCTTTATTATTCGCAGCTCAACGAAAATAATAAAAATCCAAGGGGCTACCTCTCGTGCACACAGAGTACTAATACAACTCATAATCCCTGATGAGAACTTTTCCATTCTTTACCTCTTCCTTCCTCCATCTGTATGACTGCTCAGCATGCAGTCTCTCTAGTCTACACAGCGGATTACTACTAGTAGCAGAGTAACGGTGGTGGAGGTGGTGTAGTGTCGGCTTTAACAGCAACAACAACAATAACTACCACAGTCGCAGCAGCAAGTAGAGCACAACGACTACAACAACGAAAAAGCCGGTGTACACACGATCGTACCGAGAAGAAAGCATGAAAAATGGTTGATGATGAATGATGAGCGGCTCCATTATTTGAGAGAATATGTACATAAAAACAACTACGCCATTCACCAAAACGCCACCGCCTCCTCCTCCCCATATCCTCTCTCGCCCTCTTCTGAACAGCAGCTTTATAACTTTTGCACAGGGAATGTACCTAAAAAGAAGTGTGTATCCTTATACTATACACGTGTTTAGCATAGGTCTCCCATTTCGGGACACTTGAAAATTTCGACTTTGTCTATCTGTCCGTCAACGCTCTCCTGCCACGCCATGTATCTCCTTTGAGATCTCTACCAAGAAACCAGATAACATGATATAAAATATCGCAGTGTTAACTGACAACCAAGTTATGTTGTGACGGCATCAAATTACAGCGTAACCCCAAAGGTATTCACTGTTTCTACGCATTTTCCTGTTTTTCCACGTAACACCAACGATCCTTGTCGCCGGTTAAAATTGTGTATCATCATTAAAATCTCCAGCATGTGGGAGTCGCAAAGAAATCAATATTTTTTTTTGATGTTCCCAAACGAACGTGTAGTTACATACAGTTAATATGTATCCGCATATACCTATTTGGACAACCGTAAGTACTGCGAGTGGTGAACGCTAACTGCGGGATGCAAAACCTCCACTCGGTGGGGGTCCTCTGCTTGGTCCACGAACAGAGAGGGAAAACGGAAAGGCGTTTTCAAGCTCCGTTGTTACAGTAAACATGTCAAAACAATCTTAACCATGTAGACAGGTGTAACATTGTAATCGTTATTTTAAGTGTTTCTTTACCTTCATCGTGAACTGCATGATTTTGTGGAAGTGGTTCACTTTTTGTGTTTTACAAGACGGATACCTCGTTGCAGTACACAGACCACAGAAAGAGACCATTTTCCATTTTTTTTGAAAACCTTGGCATTTTTGTGGCCTACGTTACGGCCGTACACACGGTGGCAGCGTCATGAAAAGAAGATGCGCCAGAAAGCGGGGGATCTAGATAAGGTGCTCCTATATTGCATGTTGCCACGCTTTGGACACAGAAGACATGATAACGATAAAATAGAAGTTTTTTTCCTACACTTTTTGCTGGCGCTGAGTGGTTCTTGCAAAGTGATTTGTTGACAGAGAAAAATGCGACATGGAAACGAATTTTAGCGAGTGCTGCTCAACCGCTTTCTCTCTCTCTCCATTCAGCAGGGCTACGATAAAAGACCTTTACCACCGCAGCAGACCAGCTCACACAAAAACGGTACAGTGTTGTGTACCTACTGCTGTGACGTATTTAAATGTGTGCCTACCTGCATATTGGTTATCTAGGGAGAGAGAGAGAAAGAGAAAAGGACACAAAATGAGAGAACGGAGAACAAAGTTTGAAACTGTGATCAACAAACGTTGCAATCGCAAGCTAGGTTGCTTCTGTCGGAAGTTGGGGGTATCTACTGGAGTCTGTGTATCCTTTTGCACTTGCAAACAATTTATTATTGCTCACTTCTTGCCCAGGCTTACTTGTCTTGTTTTCGTTTTCTGCGGAAAACGGAAATGCCTTTTTGATGTATCTTTCAAGGAGTACTTCGAATACGTACTTGTGAAGTTGGAAAAGCGTGAGAAAACTAGGTGGGTAATCATGTCGGTGATGATAAGAATGAAGGGAATGATGATGGTGATGATACAAACGTATCCTCTCTATCTTTCCATTTTCTTCTTTTATTTTTCACTCCCAACTTTTTCCTTTTTTTCTCCTCTACTTCTCCTCCTCCTCATCACCAGCATCATCCACATAAACTCACACAGGCATTGAAGCCAAACCAACCACAGCTTTTCCTCGTGTTCATGTCAAGCATGTCTTTCAAATAAGAAGCGAACATCGGATTTTTTTTCGTTGTGTCCTTTGAAACTTTTGGAGCCAAAACGAAAGGAAAAGAAAGAAAGGGGAAAAAGGAGAAGAAAAGAGAAAGTGAAACTCAGCCAGGACATGTTAGGTGCATCCGCTTGTTTCGCGTCCACGGGTTCTTTGTGAAGAGGAGAAGCGGGAACCACACTCTGAGAAGGAACCGCAAAAGTTGGAGTATAGTAGTACCATTCATGACGGGCACATACACATGGATAGAATAGATCTGCGTATGCCTATAATCGGACTAACTCACTTTGTTTTCTTTTTACATTTTTTTATCTTATGGGTGGAGTAGAATGGGAGAGAGAGAGAGCGAGAGAGCGAGCGACCTGAAGGAGAAGGACGGAAAATAGCACAAAAAGAAGAAAAAACTGGCAGGGAGAGAAAAATGGACAGACAGATGATCTTAAGTGTCATACAGGGCAAAGGTGGCATGATACAGCCAGCCTTGTCAAAACACGTACATGTCTTTATAAAATACCCCGTTGGATATCCATGTATGCAACACAATGTAGTACAAGGTAGCAGTGACAGTACTGTTTTTCAAAGAAAAAAATGTATCTCCTCAACTCATTCTCTCTCCGTTTTTTTTTTCTCTTTCTGTCTCTTCTCGTATGTGTGCTTTGGTTACAAGGAGAAAGGGCCTGTCGGTTGGCAGTTATGGATTAGAGTGAATAATCTCTTCTCCACTTCTTCTGTATCTCTCTCTCTCCCTCCCTCTTGGCCTCTCTTTCTCTTTTGTCTGTTTTTTGTTCAAGTTCTCCTCTAAATAACCAAGCAAGTAGAACCGACCTTCAACCGCTCCTCTTTGCTAATGCCCCTCTCTCTCTCCCCCCCAACTAGGACATCGACGCCACAAAGGAAAAAAGGAGTCATGTCGTCATCATATCATATCATTTCATATCACAAAAACCATGTGTCATCATTATCATCACAGTTAATTCCCTCCAACTACGCCATAACTCACTGCTGTTGTGAAGACGGGGGAAAATAAGGAAAACGGCTGAAAAAAACGTGCATGCCTGCAGGTTGGAGTGGGTGGATGTACACGGAGGACCACAGATTTCGCGGGAGAACACAAAACGGAGGAAATTAGATGGAAATAAAATAATATGAGTCTCTCCGTTTTGTAAGTCTCGCTATCGGCGTACACCGAGCGGTTCGTTTTGGTGTGTGTGTGTGTCATTATCTTTATTTTATTACTGGAGCGCTGCTGAGATAATCACGGTACCATACCAGCAAGAAAATAAAATACCTACAGTGTAGTCAAGGGTGGAAGCGTATTGGCAGCAAGATGGAGGACCGATACCGGGACGGGTATCACCAACAACTTTATATAGTTCACCACAATATTATTATGATGTAGCTAGCACCTTGAATTCTCCATCTCCACCACACCACCACTTTATCTCGGTGAAGGTAAAAGGCAGGGACGCGACGGAAATTGTTGGAGGTAAAACGGCGGCGGTAACTCTCTCGGAGAACGTGATCAAAGCGAGAGCAGAAAACACTCTGGGAATAAACGGGTGTTCGCGCTCCTCGTTTAAAAATAAAATTGAAATTAAGCCATTTGGGTTTAATATAGAATTCCTGTGAATTATTGATGAAGATTACTATCTTTCCTCACTTTTTGATTCCGTCGTGGAGAAAGCACACACACACACACTCACTCGCACAAAGTATGAGGATGAGGTAGCAGCGGTGGTGAGAGTGGGTGGTGGGATGCGGAAACAATTCTTCCGACTATATAGTGTGCTGTTGAAGAAGTAAAAATCCTATTGAATAATTTAGAAGGCTGAAGGGAGTAAAAAGGAGCACATGGAAAGATTTTATGGAAGAAAGAGCGGGAAGGAGAGGGGGGACAGAGAGAGAGGAGACCAAGTGCAGTGAACGTTTTATGAGAGTCTGTTACAAGATCTAGTATAGCGGGCGCAGTAGGACGACTATGTCGAAAAAAAAGTCCGACAGGACAGTGATTGCTCTGTTTGAATAAGTAAAGAACCAGCGGTTGTAGTGTGCTATGCTGTACAGACGGTGATGGCGAGGACGACGACGACCATGATGATGATGATGATACCTCACCAAATTGTGCACACTTTTTTATATACACACCAGTGCAGTATCTCTGACTGAAACGTGTTAAAAAGAACTTCCAACCCGCATCACACACCACCCCGCACGCGTTAATTTCCTTGTGCATTTTTAAAATATCGGTTTAAATAGTAATTGTGCACAGCGCCGTTACTTTTCATTCGTCCTTTTTTATTCTTTAGTCTACTTTTGAAAGTGGGTTACTAGTTATTACATAATGCATTATATACTTACATGCATGTTTCATTTCTTTCATTTTTTTCTTCTTCTCTCTCTCTCTCTTCCCCACTTCCTGTGTGTAACAGAACAACCAAGATCTCAAGATCTCGCTCTATTTTGCCGTGACAAAGGATGAGTGAAGGAATCAGATAGGGAGTTTCTCTTTCTTGTTGAAAAAAAATTGTAATGAAAAAGCGCTTGCTTCTTTTTACTTGATCGAACTGCTTACAGAGTTACAACTTTCTTTGCTGCGTAGATGCCCCAGAATATGATAGAATATGGAACACGACCAGTATATTATTATTACCCCCCACTCTACTGCAAGTTGGATCGTGTTAGATATGTAAGTGCTTTTTTGCGTACGAAAGCTACTTTTACAAACATAATTTGTGTGTGCATGCATATAAATAGGCGTGCCAGAATAAATACACTCCTACTGCTGCTGCTGCTGCTGCTGACTCAATCCAAAACAGAATCGAAGGAGAGAAAAAATGCAGATCGGATGTACACCAACAGAGAAGCGACTTTGAGTTAGAGAGATGTTGCAAATTCTTAGTTTTTTCTCTCTCTTCTCGAGCCTGTCGAATGTCGACTTTCTGCTTCTACTATTTTTTTGCATCTTCTATTACATGCTCAACGGTTATAAATATTTTGACGGGTGGACTTTCTCTTGCTGAAAAATGAGAAATTGAAATGGAATGACGACGATGCAGCCAAGATATTAGATACACACACAAAATAGAAGAAAATAGAAAACGAGCCACTTCCATTTGTAGAATTGGCTGAATCAAATGACTGAATAGGTGGTACTTGAACATGTACCGGAAAATTATCTATATCAACTCTTATTTATATACAACTTTTCCACAATTTGCACAGCTCAAAAAAAGGGGGGAATTTTTCGCGTATACTTGACAGAAACATGACCATCATCATGTCATAAAGGCTCCTGGCTTCTGTCATGTCATAATAATAATAATGTTTCCCTTTGTGATGGTGTTGTAATGGTAGACATGAGTAGGTGGATAGGCAGGTAGGTATACATCTATTACTGTGCCTACGATCATGTGAGGAGATGTACAAATATTTTTTCGAATAATCTTCCTTTTCCTGCCTTCCCTGTCGTGAGAAGAGGGTAGCTAGATCGCTAAGCTATAATGTTTGCCTATGAATAAGAGCTATTATAACGCAAAACTAACATGCAAAATGTTACGGTTCGAGATGACGGCAGCAGCAGCAGTAGTGGCGCTTCGAGGGAAAACGTTGAGGGAAATCATCATGCAACTGTGGGCTTAGTTCTTGCATGGAGTGTCTAGTAGACTACGCCACATTGCATCTTGCTACTTTGTGCTTATTTTCAAATTTTCGTTTGTCTACGTACACCACAGTTTTTTTAAATGTCGGGTATTACTATCTTGTGTAACCGGTTTTTTTTTCTCTCTCTCTCTAGTGTGTGTCGTGTGTAGCATGTAGGGATTGGTTTTGGACGGTGACTCAAAGATTACGGATATTGTACAAAAATTGGTTTTTACTACACACAACTATTACTACCGTTAGGTTATTAGGTTTTTTTCTTCTTTGACTTGCCGCATCGCATTCCGACTTGGTAAGAGATAGCTGGTGTTTAAAATGTTTCAGAGGGAATTCGCTGTGAAATGGGCAGCTTGTACAACCCTGGAACACTGTTAACCATTCTGCATATTTTAGGTAGTAATACCAGCAGCCGTTTGCCTGTTCTAGTTTTTATTAGTTTTTTTTCAGTCAGGAGCGCATACACAAAGAGGAAATTTCCCTAGGCTTTTAGACTGACAGGATCGTGACAACTTGATTGAAGCCTGCCACCCCTAAAGTAGAGCCCCTAGTAGGAGGGATAGTGCGGGAGGAGGGCTACCCTTTTTAAAGGAAACGTGACATGATTACGTGGGAAAGAAGACTTTGCCAGCTAATACATCATGTTTGATTGGGGGATTGAATGCGGTAAAAATGTTAGAATAACAAGGTGTTACAAGCTTGTGTAATGTTTAATATTATGTGAACTTTACCAAATGTAGGGAAGTAAGTTTACGTTTTTTTATATTTTTATTTCCGTCCTTGTGAAACACTACTTTCGCTAAAGTTGGCTTATCTGGTAAAATGACGCAAAAAGCGGAATACCCCGCGTCTGTCTGTTGTAGCCTTCAGGTGTTTTTCTGAGGAAATTTTCACACTGTCAATTTGCATTTACTTCGCTGTCGTTTTTTATGTGTCTGAGTTTTTTTTATTTTGCATTATACTTTTTTTGTATCGGAGGTACGCTCGTACCTAGCCGTAAAATATATACAGGGAAAGGGAAAATTTACACTTAAAAAGGAATTTTGTGAGAGCAGTTCATTTCTTGGTAGCGAGCAATTGAGCTCGCGAAATCCCTTCGCCACGGCGGGATGCAAGGTATGATACAGCGAAGGAGAAAAAGTAGGTAGGTAATATTGTAAAAATATCAATAAATTTTCTTTATTTTTTTTGTCCCAAAGTAGAGGGATATCCCGTTCCGGATCTTAACAAACACCACTGTGATGTCACATACCACAAGAATGATTGCTGTTTGGTAGAGTGATCATAAATAAAACAACAAATATGGGAAAATTGAAATAGTGTCAAGCGAAAAGTAATAACAAGAGTCACCTCTCTTCTCCTGACATATTTTTCTGCTTCAAATTACCTCACACACTCAGAGTGACACTGATATTGGAGCTACCGCGAGATATTACTTTTCTTTCACAAACTATTCCAACATTCCCTTTTGGCACTCGTGCAAGAGCGTTTTATTTTACACGCCAGATAAAACGACCCGCTTCGTTTACTAGAATCCCAAGAAAACGAAGAAGAAAAAGGGTACAGAACTTCCTTCCTGTTCCCAAGAGCTTTTCACATGTTATTTTCTGGTTTACTCCACCTCAGCCCTTCTATCTATCCATCTCTACCTTGTGAGTGTGTGTGTGTGAGCGAGTGCGTATGCAACATTGTTCTGAATCGATAAAGTAGATTTCCACCTTCAGTTCCCAGCTTCTCCAGAACGAAAAAAATGCGGCAATACAAAAGCTGGAGCAGGGGATTGCACTTTCAGATAGGAAATGTTCGCATGGATTCACAAAGAAAAATATAAGGGGAATAAACGAAAATGATGGCGATGATGATACTATGTATGATACTCGCTGTGTCAGTATTCTAGCCGGAAGCCATAAAAATCCACCTCTTTTCGTGCTAATCGTCAGCAGTCTACCGACACACATGTACATACATTCTCTCTCTGAAGATTGTTCACTTTTTAACTTGCTTTGCTGGAGTGAAAGCAAGCAAGAAAGCAGGGAAAGTAAGAGGATATCTTTTTTTCTAGCTTCCTTCATGTCCGAAGAGGATGGAGGAGAAAATTTCAAAAGGGAAAAGATTTTCTATTATTTTTACTCTCTCTCCCTCTCTCTCTGTCTTCGTTTGAAGCTCCTTCTTCTTCTGTTTACCCCCATAAATTTTGAGCGGCACAAAACGAAAGAATCCAGGCAGGCACCCGTGCTTATCTTCCCATAATATTAAAAATGAAAAAGGAAGCTAGATGGAAACGTGATGGTTTGATCATGATGATGATGATGATGATGATGGCGAGAATAGAAGAAGATTTCTGCCTGTAGAGTGTGGAAACACAACAGGGCCAGCAGGAGGAAATGAATGAATGAATATGTGGTACAACGTTGATGACAGTGAAAACGAGTTAACGATGAAGATTTATGATGGCTACTTGTGAAATAGGGAATATAATATAATAGTGATGGAGAGTAGCGGTAGTAGGATGGTCCAAAAAGCAAGTAAAAGGTAAACGTCATCATCATAATTTGATGGGAAGATTCATTTTTGTTGCTGTTGTTACATGCACTGCGCGTTATTTGCCATGTTTATGCCACGCCAGTGCCAGAAAACAGGAAGAACAAAAGCGCGTTTTTGTGATGGCAGCCAACCATCGAGGGGAAACTGAGTAACAATAACGGTAACAAGACAACAACAATATCTAGCCAGAGAGATGCTTTTCAAGATTTTTTTGTGGGAGACTTGGAGCATAAAGGGAAAGTGGATGATGCTGCATGCTGGTTGGAAATGTAATGTTTGCTGTAATGGCCCTAGTGTTATGGGGAAATCAAGGCAAGTGCAAAATTATTCTAGGCATCGCAAATGCATAATGTGTATCACTGTTACAATGGGGTAGTAGCGATGACATTTTATTTTGAAGGTGCCAAGAAACTGAGCCTGTGTGTATGTGTGTGCCGAGGACAACGACAATCTTGGTAGAGAGGAGAGCGATGAAATGATTTTATGATGTTTACATTTTAAAGGTACGTTTTTTAAGTCTATCGATCCTTGATGGAAACAATGTTACCCACACAGACTCTAGCTAGAATATTCAATCTAGAACAGCGCTGGAGCTAACAATATTTAGCCAGGATATTGGGGAGAAAGTCGGGGATGCTATGTTCACTTATTTTGCACTCTTCTCTGATAAAATCAGAGAGACATCCTTCTCTATAAGATAAAATGTATTCCAGGTAAGAAAAAGTTCATTTTTTTTATAAAAGGGATAAGAGCTGGTAAAATAACAAACACTTTGAATACAACATGGATATTCTCCTTCATTTTTGACATTCATTACCCCCGACAGTGACTTCGTTAATGTTCAATTGAACAGTTCGGGATAAAAAATGGGAAAATATTCGAGCTAACAAGTCTAGATGGAATATTCTAACGAAATGAATCAGGGAGCGCCGTAGTCCCGTTTTTGCATAGGTAGTTAACAAGGACCATCCATTATAGAAAATTTAAGGGGCTCTACAAAACACTCTAGGTATACTTATCATTGTCGTCATCATCGTCGTGTTCATATTGTAAATAGCAGTGGTTTTTGAAGCTATATAGGCACAACCGAATAACAAGTATATCTACCTACATAATAGCGTTTTGTTCCTTTCCTTTCTCCCGAGGAAGACGATAGTGATAACGCAAAATGTATAAAACTGAAGCATCAAAGACTAGTAGCCAATATAGTGACGCTATAAAGACAATATCCACAACATGAGGTTTTACATTTAAACAAGTTATGGGCTCTTTCCGATGTGTACTTTTTCGGATATTTTTATTTGAATCGATGATGGCTTGTTAAAATATTTTACAAAACGTATTGATACTACAGCACAAACCAAGAATTAATGCATACCTAATCTGCAGTTAAGTTAACCGCCTACTTTTCAAGGACTCCATAACTCAGCATCTTTTTAACACTTCAAGGAAATTGACCCTTAAATGCTTTCCCCTCCATCAAAGGGTCTTTCAACTCCATTTTGATTTGCGTAATAAAGTGGCGAGTTGCTACAGGTAATAAATTTCTTGCGTACCTCCAGTCGATTTTGTCTACAAACAAAACGACGGTCATGGCTGGCTCCAACATATTCCTCTAATATCTCTATCCTCCGATAAAACCATATACGTGGCCTGCACCTGACCCGTTATATATATTCTTGGCAGTCCTGTACTACCGCTTCTCTACTCCCCTTCTCGAATCACTTTGACGTCATCGTCCTAACAGTCCACGAGCTCCCTTTCTCCTGGACGAACGGGCCCTTTTTATGATATAGTAGTCACTACTTAATAATGTCAATTTTAGATAGATAGATAGCACTCTGTAAAACAAGCAAAATCATCATCATTCTTGTGAAATATCATGAGGATCATCATCATCAGCAACAACAACAGCAGCAGCAGCAGCAAACTGCTGTGCTGTTTGTGTGCTTGTGCCATCATCACTACTTCTCATTCTTCTCCAGACATGCCGCATTCCAATGGGAAATGGATATGATGATGATTTTGATGCGCTTTGCAAGTAGGATGGCTCTCAGTCACGACATTGCCCTGTATAGTAGCTGTGTGTAGCGATAGGGAGGAGAAACAGAAGCCCATTATCATTATTTCCCTCTCCCGATGACATGCTGCAAGAGAATACCCCTGCATGTAATTCCACATTTATGCCACACACGTGTGTGCGGTTCAAACTACATTTTGGTTGTGTATAGAGTCATCATCAGCCACATCAAGAAGCAATGTCACATCACACAGCAATAGCTCTGGTGTTTATCGTAAGACTGTTGTTGTGTACACACAAATTCTACTCCTGTTGTCTGGACCCCACGACACGACATTCCTTTTGTCTTTCAGAGTAAATATATGCATCTGTTTTGGCAGAAATGTTGTCGTTGCATTTCCTTCCTACTTTGTTCTCCATTATCTTTCTCAGGTTTCCTCTTTATGAGCGCTCTCCTCATGGAAGCTCATGTCACGGTTAGAAAAATTCCTCTCATATATCTTTATTGTCCCTGTCCAATTGCTGCTCAAGTTCTGGCAATTTTTTTTCCGGCGGGCAATCATGATATAAAATACGCAACTCTGCTGATTTCCCAAGAAAAATCGTCGTTTTACGAGAATTTTATTACTGTACAGAATTTCTGTGTTTGCAGTTTGACGGCTGCCGTCATTCCTCAACTGGGCAAAAAGGTAGGCTATCCAGCGTACAGGGATCACTCTGATCTAGGGAATCGCTTCTCCAGTTTAGCTCGTCTTACATGCCCCCATATATACATTTTTTTGAAGAATTGTCACAGAAGGACCCTTGATAAACCCTTTCGTACATACGACTACCTAAGTATGAGTTATGGTCTTATGATGCCATTCAGATTTATTGTCGTGATAAAAGGCTCCCGTTTTTGTCTGTCTCCACTTTCGACGTACTATCTTCACCACTTGACAACTTTCAAATTTACTTTTGCTGTCTACAACTGCGTATTTTCCAGGCTGATTGTAGGTGAATACAACTCAAAGAGAAGTGTACTGCGGTGCCTAGTGCCTATTAACTTCAAAAGGAGGGAATGGCGATGTACAAAACGATTCCAAGGGGATGATGCAGTGTCATTGATGATCAACCAGCCGTTACTTGGAACATAAATTGTGTATTTGTGTGATACCTTTTGAGTATAAATACCTTCCCTGCTACTCTACTCCTTTAACGTTCTCGCAATCTACTCCATTTCGCATTTTTCCTACCTGACTACATTTTCCACCTTATCTCCCTTTTTTCGCTGCCTAATGTATATGTGGTGATGACGATGACGATGATCGCCGTCATCCTTTTCCAAGTACCGTGACAATTTTATCCAAGTGGAAAACAGAGGAATTGAAGGACACATTGGAGAAACGAAAGGTAGCATATATACGTCGTATATAACAAAGACCTTTTTTATTTGCACAGGAACAGGAATGTTGTCATTTCCTTCCCCTTTTTAGTGGGGGCTGTTCACAAGGTTTATGGTAGGGAAATATCAATTTGAATGCTATAAAATGCGGAAAAATAAACGAATCTGTCAGCTTGTTTCATGCCGTGACAAATAGAAAGCCTGCTTCCACAAGGAAGGAGAAAGGCGAGGGAAAGTTATGATACGCTTTGTTTAACCAGGTACTCGGAGTAGTCAGGTTACGTCTGAAACTTGTGACGATGTTGTTGATGTAAATAAACTTGTTTCTATAAAATGCATGTAGTTTCCATATTTTTACCGGAGGAACCGGAGAACATCGCCCGTTAAGGTAGTACATGTATGCGTGTGTGTGTACGTTCGTATCTGAATGCATCACCACCGTGTCTACCAAGGAACACTGACCCACCAGGCATTCTTTATTGTTAAGTTAAAAGAACACAGCTGCTCAACAGTCCGGAAAAAACGACATGTGGAGAAGCTGAAGAAAAAAGGAGGGCCGAGAGAGAAAGAGAGAAAAAGAGAAAGGGGTAGAAAGCAAAGGAAGGAGAAAAGAGAAAGGTAAAGGTAGTAAAACAACGGATGGATGAATGGAATTGAATAGAAAGATGCGGCTCACTAACGATACAATCAATACTTCCCTTTTTTCAACTATGTATTCACTACTCCATTATCATTTTGCAGACTTTTAGTACTTCGCCACAACACAGCATTCGTATGCACATCACAAGTGCTTGAAGGGTGCAGATATTTTTTACTGTCTTAAGCTGTCACTACCATTTTGTAATTTTTTATACTTAACCATGAAAGTACCAGTTTGAGGTTGACTACAAACGAAAAATAACATACCAACTACCGTAAATTCTCCTAAATCCACCGGGGCTCTTTTGGTGGCGAGAGAGGACGGGGAAAATGTGGCAGAGTTCCAAGACTATTTAATGCAGTTGACTTTACAGTTATGTACTTATATAGTTTTGCTGTATACGGTGTATTCATATACACGATACCTATTACATATTTCCAGCGTCGATTAAAATGTGAATCAGGCACCCAAATAACTTTCCCAAAAAATTCTTTTCAATTGCTCCATTCCATTTTAAAATTCATTCTATAAAGACTTTAATACACGTTATGTATGTCAATTTCACCAAATTTAACGATTCTCAGACCAGGGAAAGTGGCTGCGCTGAAAACGTGAAAATTTCAAATCTCGTCTGCGGCATTTTAACCAGACTTTTGGTATGTGCAGAATTCTAAAAAAAACGCACAAACAAATTGCTCCACACACGACTGTGCAGCAGTGTGTAATGCAACCCGGGATCTTACACTTATACGTGGAAATGGCGCTAAAATTATGCATAGAGACATCATAATAGAATGTTCGTTAAACTTTGTTGCGAGAAAAAAAAGTAAGCAAAATAAAAAAGAGGAAAGGACGGCAGCAGAACAATAGCATGATCCATAAATAAATTAAAAAAATGTTTACTCCATTCTCTCTGCAATATCCCTACACATTTCAGTTTCTCCAGTGTTCAAGCATGCACACTCCACGGATATATACGTGGGACGTGAAGAAAAATATCAATTTAGTACATCCCCCTTATAGCTACTACCACGACGACGACCCAGACCAAGTTACATTTGGCAGGAAAAAAACACGTAAGTCTCCCTTCTTTTTTTATGCTGCTCTTTCGTATTATTCTTATCAAGTTGCGGAAAAGTTGTTGTTCGCTTCGACGACTGGTGTTCGTTTGTCAGTCAGTGTTGATCTAAAAGCCTCAATTCATGGAAGAACAAACAGTATTACTGTTGTAGTAGTAGCGGAATCAGAACAAAATTAGGAGAAAAAACACCGGCAGTGTGGTACTGTATGCATGCGCGCTTATTTCCCACAAGAATGGTAAGAGTTTGTGTTGTTTAACAACGGGAACGTGAATGGGATACGGACTACTAGTAAGCACAGAGACACGGCTGCTTACCGCATTCTAATGCGTTTCAATATCGCGTAGTAAAAACACGTATTATGAACGTCCCCAGTGGGAACTTCAAACGTAGTATATTGGAACTTATATATACCTGTGTGCACTAACTATCTAGACGTATGAAGGACGCAAGGCTCGCCGCTCGTTCTGATTTCACTTATTTTTTCCCTTTGTCATATCAAGTTGGAACAGCAACTCTTATGCGACAGAGTGTTTTTGGTGAAAGAAAAAACAAGAGAAAATAACTTTATGTATCTTGTTATACATTATGTTATTACTAACCTATTGTTATTATTATTATTATTATATTTATTCTAACAAATAAGCGCCGGTGGAATGTTGGGAGGGTGTTATTAGCCATACTGATGGCCGATTACGGTAGGGTGAAAATTTACTGGTGATTTGGGACGATTTGAAAATATTATGCGAGAGGGATTTCTTCACCAAAACTGCAGTTCCGCGCGCGTGTGTGTGTGTGTGTGTGTGTGTGTGTGTGTGTGTGTGTGGTAGAAAAGTTTTTTTGTTTTTTTATTCATCGTCATATTATTGTGTATCTGATGGCAGAATAATGATGAAGATGGCGGGGAAATTTTTATCGGTGAGGGTTCACCAGCTGTGAATATCTTTTTATGCAACCAGGCATAACAGCCTGTTTGCGTGAACACATTATGTGGTGTGTCACGTCATTGTTTTTCAGTCACTTCTCTCGAGTACCGTACTTGCTCCTGCCGCGGCAGAGCGACTCCGTAACGTGTTCCGCTTGACGGAGGAAAATAAGAATGACAATTTTCGAATGCGAAGTCAGCAGCGGGGAGAGAATAGGAAGGAAAAGACTGTACGAGTGAATGAACCCCTCTGTTGCTGCTCTGCTCTAGTTACTTTTAGAGATGTTTATTATTACTTATACTCCTCCTCCCTTTCTCTCCACATCTCTCGCTCTTCTAGTTTCAATCAAGTCAAGAGAATGAAAACCGACAGCGAGAGTTTAAAAACGAGCTCAAGCAGTCAGCAACAGCATCATCAGCAGCTTTACCAGAAACACAATATAGCAAGTCAAGTTAAATGATGTCGATGTCACACATAAAAAACTTGTGTCATGGAACAACAAACAAGTCGCCAACGCGAGGTTATTGGGAGAGAAAGCAGCCGAGACGTAACTGCTCATTCAAGCATGCAAACGTCACCTTCTTTGCCATCACACGCCCAATCATAATAAAATTGGTTGGACTGCTTTTACACACACACACACACACTCTCTCTCTCTTATTTCCCGATGATGACGACGAGAAATCAAGCACGACGATGCTGCAGCTTTTCCGCTTTGATACCAACCGACAACCGGGATCCAGGTTAGAAACGACTCGCGTTAATTTACGTACGGGAATTTTGGGCTCGTCAGGCACAGTGTATTTTAACCGCCCATAAAAGGTGCCACCTTCTTTATGCTAGGGTAGTCGTAGTAGTAGTATGTATTGTCTAGCGGGGCTATGCAAATATAATGGAAAAACAATGAGAAACCCCGAGTAACAGTTGGGTCTCTTTCGCTGTATACAAATGCAAATAAATATGTATGGAAGGAAGTACTACCACTAATTTGCCTTGCAGTACGGGGAGGTATGAGCGTTTTTTTATGAAACCCGTCGTAAATAAACAGAGTTTGATTTGTGGGAGCACTGAGCACCTCCACACACCTTCCTTTGCTATCGCTGGTGTGATGATGGTCGTGGGTGGAAACGTAAACATTCATGCAGCATGTTAGCGTTGTCAGCTCATAATTTGATTTTCTTACTGGTAAACATAAAAAAAGAGCGGTTTCCTGTTCGCATAAACACTAGAGCGTCGATACAGCTATTTATACATATATGTAGTATATGCCTAAATCGCAAGAAGTAAGTAACTAAACACAAACATATAAACAGACGGACAAAATGGAATCCTTCCTCGCGTTTGTAAATATTACGATTACTGCACACAAATAACACAATAAATAGGTACGAAAAAGGCTAACAAAATATCTGTAACGCTTAAATAAATTAGAGAGCGCACTACGCACAAAATGCTGGAATCACGTTGCGGAGAGCAGCGTAATTTGTAGCTTTTTTTCTTTTACAGACTGTCACTACTCGCGGTATTATCAGCATCGTCAGCTTCCTACCTTTTTTCTTGGTTGTCGATCCCCCTGTACCTGCGGCATCCGTGCCACCACCACCACCATCAGGTCCACCTATTCCACCCACAGCCTGTTGACTGTTCCTACCCTTTTTCAAAAACGTTTTGTTCGCGATATCGAAGGCAATGTGACGGATACCCTTGTGTTTGGAGGATTTCGTGGAACCCGCTGCTGCTGTGGAGGAGCATTGTTCGTTATTAGTACCCCCGCCCAGGTCGCCGTAACCCTCTTCATCATCCGGTGATCCCATTCGATGACCTCTCGTCATTAAACGGTGCGAAGGAAACGACTGGGGTTTGCGTATAACTTCCCCTTTTCTCTTCTTCGTCTCTGAAGGGGAATATTCAAAAAAATATAATAATGTGAAACCAATGTTTTAACCTTGTGTGTGTAGCTCGTAGTCTTTCTTTCCTGCTGGGGAGAACTGCAGAGTAAGGGAAACGCCAAAAATTTTCCCGTTTCTTTAATAACAATACTTTCTCTAATTCGAAACATGTGAGTTGGCGCGGGCCCAGCAAACTTTTTCATGTGTTCTCTCTAACTTTTTGGGTATATATACCTGGAACGTCTGCTTGGGAGAAAGGCGCCCGGAGTCTAAAACCAGCACCGATAAATAAATGAACAATGCCAATTTTCAAGACTCGCATTCCATTTTTTAGAAACAGTGACACATACTTCAGATAAATTCATGAGAAAATAATAGTCTGCCACTAAATGGGTTTTCTTTCTTCTAGGTCATTATCATTATCCTATTCAATAGAATATGAGAGAGAGATGGAGGGAGTGAAATGAGCATCTATCTTTATTTCTTCTAAATTAGGTTCGTTCCAAATGAGCGTCACAATGCAATACGCAAAACATCATAATTTGCCTCTTCCTTCTGCTTGCCTTGTTATGTAGCGAAAGGAGCGGAAGTATTATGGAGAAACCAGTCTAGTCGGCGACAAAATTTCCAGTAGTCATTAGTTATTACTTGTTGTGGTGTGTTTTCGGGGAGAACTGGCGGTTGTACGCGGATTTGTTAATTTTTAATGTGTTTTCACAGTCAGGCAAGGTATTTATTCTAAATGCGGGCAGCTGCAGCGTGTGGAAAATATAATAATTAGGATATTTTAAACTGGTGCATACTGCCCTTCGCCTACGTTAAATTTCGAGTCTGTTCGATAAAAAAAAGTTTGAAATGTACCCACCGCAATTTTCCTTTTTAACGCTAACAAGGTAAAGGGATAATAATGTACGAGTTTATTTAGGAATTTAGACAAAGATGAAAAATCCTTTCATTTGAAATGATTTTGCGCATAATATCAAGTCCAGTTCCATATTGCGGTTGAAATAGAAAAGTCAAAGACATATTATGCCCTCAAGCTATGCTCGACCACCAACAAAGGCTACTTTAATACTTCCGTTCTTTAGTCGGACCTCAACGGTCGTTATTTCAGGAATATGCCATTTCATCCTTTCATCTTCAGCTGCCACTGCCAACGCAACCTAAAACCGAGACCACGACAAACCGTAGAACCACATTACACGTAAAATCCCCTCAGTTCCAGTTGCACCGCAGACACATTTACATAATAGCTCTTCCAAGTTTGTTGTATTTATTATTTGTGAATTAATACAACAAAGACCATGTTACAGAGCCTGACTTGTGAAGAATGGGCATAATGGTAGTGTGTATTTCTTGAAAGCGCTTTTGGCCTATGCTAATTCGCACATCTAAAGGCAGACGCACACTCGACTCACTAACAAGGCTCTCTCGTTAGATAGACAGAGGAAGAGTGAAGAGAAAATAGTTTCTCCGTATAATAATACTTATCTATCCCACAACAAATCCAACCTATATTGCCTGTTGTCTGGTTTTCCCTGAGTCAGCTGGTGCTGCCGCAGGCAGCGGGTTCAGAGTGAGAACGAGAGAAAGGCAGATGATGCTTTTACGTAAATTAAAAACCAGTCATGTGTAAACCTTGTGTGTGTTGGCTTCTTCTCCCTTTCACCTTTTCATTTCATAATCTAACGACCTCTATCTATTTCTCCCTCTCTCTCTCTCTCTCTCTCTCTCTCTGTACGCCGTAATAGAGAATCGGCAACTAAACTAAAACCCTGTCTGTCCCTCATTTCTCCAGCAAACAATTTCCTCAGTAATGCAAGTAGTAGTAAGACTGGAATACTATTGATAGAAGGAGAAGTCGCCGCCGCTAAACAAAAAAGGAACTGGAAGTGAATGGAACGGAAGCTGAGCCTATTCCCTTTCTTCTTGACTGTTTTTAAAACCGCGGTTGTGTGAAAGAGTGGAAACCGTTCCGAAACAAAGCGTGTCCATTATATTTATTGGGTGGTCGCGGTCGGCGGTTATATCAGTTGTCTGATCAAGTAAAAACTAAATCCTTTGGGGGATTCTTGTACACGCTCAGTAAATGCTCACACACACCTACGTATACACAAAAATACCCTCTGTTATCGATCACGCCCAATTAATTACGAATTTCATACGTACACTGTTATTTCTTTGTAACACATCCCCGTGCTGGTTGCTGAAAGACTGTTATACCATGTGTGTGTATGTGTGGGAGCAACAGCAAATGATAGTAAACAACCCTCTTATCTCTTGATAGCTATCGTTTCCGAGTCTAAAAAGTGTTATTACCTTTTCTGTTGAAGAAACACTTTGATTTTTAATCAAATCTTGCGTCTCCGAAGGACTACCAAATTGGCAGAAACTTCGAGTACAAATCGGGCACACAATCACAAAAACTACCGACTGCCTATTATACTCGACAAATCAGCGCAAGAAAAGTTATATGACTTATTTTTTATCGCACTGCCACCACAATCACTTGTATTATTATTATTATTATTAATATTATTACTACGACTACAACTTATTATTATTATTTTATTATTATTATTATTAATGCTATTATTATTACTATTGCTACTACTACTGCGCCGATTCTCAACTCACTTCACCTTTTTGCATTTGTAAATAAAAATAAGAACGGCAATAAAAACGTTATTTTTATGGAGAACTTCCGACAAATAATTTATTTTTTCCTGACAATAATCAACCACTCGAAACACACAAAGACGATGCCAGAAGATGCAATTTTTATTACACGCTATTATTTTTACGTCTACTATTATTATTATTATATTATTATTTTTATTTTTATTTACTTATCATGTTCTTTTCTCAGGACGACAGTAATCGTAACATTAATAACATTAGAAGGACAAAGAGGATGCAGAGAGCGAAAAAAGGAAAGTTTTCTTCTTTGGAACGTCGAGGACACAAGAGCACACAACCATGCTTGTTGGGTGCCGCAAGCGGAATGAGGAACTAACTGTTGATTTCACGGGTAAAAGAAGAAAGAGAAAGGCGAGAAGGGGGGTGAGAGAGAGAAGAAGAAGACGAAGCTGAAAAACAAGCGAAATAGAACCGTTCTGCAAAAACTCTTTCTCTCTCTCTCTCTCTCTCTCTCTCTCTCACACACACACACTCACATATAACACACAGTTTGTGTTTGCGTTACTGCTGCTTAGATTTTTAGATGTGGCTCTTCCTTTCTTACCTACCACCACAACGGCAGATGTAGCAGCAGCAGTCCAATAAATCCCAGCTAGATCCTCATATTATGAGTGTGATACCATTCTAAAGCGATATGCCTTCCTACTGAGCTGTCCAAACGGGTTTCCAGTTTCTCTCTTAAACCCCCTTCTCCACGGCTGCTACGTACGACCAATTATTTTATCTAACTAAATGCATTACACTTTGTGCATTATGCATTTTAGTGTTGCATTGTATATGTGTAGGGGCTTATTTATGAGAGAGAGAGAGAGTACTCAAAAATGTGGGGGATGTGTTTGTTTTATCACGTAATATTTTCCCTGTGAATGAGTACTTGAGTATGCAATTGTGTTACATATGCTGGGTACATATGATGCAGTGACGAGATATACCGGGTTGTCTCTATTTCAAATTCACACACACACGTCAGCCCCCTGCAGCTCTCGGGAATGTTTGTTTCATTTGGAGAAGGTGAGAAAAAGGTTGTTGGCGTTGTTTGTCAAAAACCAGCGTGTGCACTTAATCACGCGTCGTGCTATCGTACTCTGCTTACGTCTTTCCTAGGAAAAAGCAGGGAAATTTTTCCTTGTTTTTTTGCCTTTTTTTCTTCTCGATTCCCACTATCCCATTTTTTCTCTTTCTCCCTCTCTCTCTCCGTTTCCTTCTGTGATTGTGCATAAGATTGAGGAGGACATTGGCACTCCTAAATTCTGTTGGAGGATGACCAAAAGGAAATACAAGGAAGAGAGAAAAATATGTACGGTGAAGTAAAAGCTGTAGGAAAAAGCGTTTAGATATGCATACCAAATATGAGACCATTGTTTCGTGACAGGAGCCCCAAAGTAATGGTTCGTGTTGTCAGTTGTTTACATACTTGTTCAAAAACCATTTAATTTTATCTGATTTCTTTGGTGGTCATTGCTTGTGCTGTGAAAGAAACGTTCATGATGACTCATGATGTTGGGCAGTGGTGTAGCGAGGAAAGCGGAAGAACGCATTTATTCTTGTATTTATACACGTATATATTTATATATATCAATTTTAGCGAGAACTATTGTAAGGGATAAAATCGTTCCCTTTTTTGCTTCCCTCCGCGAGGCAGTATCAGAAGAAGACTTTAAAAATGTACGTCAATTTTCCGCATGGATTTCAATTCAGTTTACCAAGCAGTCAATATCCTTTCTCCCATAGTCTCTGCAGCATATTATCTCGATAAATAATAGAAACAGTTTATCTTTAAATCCGGTTCTGTTATTCTTCTCTGTTCCCCAAGTTTCTCTATATTCCCAACCAGCTCGTTTCAACTGTCTGTACGAACAAGTTATAAGGACGACTACACGTACAAAGCCACACCACCACCACTCCTCTGCTCTGTGTGTACTGTGTAGTTAGTACCCCTGACAAAGTGGCTGTTTGCTGTGTAGATCAAGTTCAAGACTTCTTTGCGGTACTTAAAAATAAAGCAGAGAGGGGAAAGAAAAGGAAAAGGGGGGCACAAGAGATACACAATAGAAATATTGAAAGATCGGATTGGATGGAAAGGAGCAATAGGGAAACGTGAAGAAATGATGATGGTAGAAATGTTTTACCGCATCTCGTCTACTTATCGCCAGAGATCTTGAAAAAGCGAAAAAAAAAGGATAAAGGAAACGGCACTTGCACACACACACACACACACACACTCACATTTCATTCAATGCCTCTACCCTGCTGCTGCTGTTCGTATGAGTGGTTAGAGTGTTGAGAGAGTAGTAGAGTAAAATGCAGTAGGACCATTCAACGTAGAAAATAATATGAGAAAATGTGCAAGTGTGAAAATAAGTGTTTGCAACATTTTCCTATGCCCTTTCCCCTTTCTTCTTTGATAGCATCTTCTCGTTCACCACCGCCGTCTTCGTGTATAATAGATGATATTATTATCGTGGTGCAATATTATACGATATATATGGAGAAATTGTGTTGTTAAGTAAAAAATGGGATAAAAGCCTTTTTACGTGTGTGTCTGTGTGCGTGTGAGTATACGTACAAATGTATGTGTATTATGTAAAAGTGAACTTCAGTTATCTTTGGTGGTTCAACGGCATTCCGTCGTTGTGCCCATATAATAATGGGCCGGGTTTTGTAGTTGTAAGGGGAATGCGGCAATTCGGCTTTCTACTTTAACTTGCTACTTTACTCTGCTATATGACATTACCCCTGCTGCTGCTTACTTGTATCTCATTCAGGAGGATGGTGGAGGTGGCATATTGTTATAAGAGAGAGGAAGTAATCCCCCACCACTGTTAAAAACAAACTTTTTGTCTGGGAAAAAAGAGGAGAAAAAATGGAAGTTGAAAATGTGGTGGTGGCGGCGGCGGCGGTGGTGTGGTGATGGTTGGTGATGATCGTAGAAACAAGTCAGGTTACCCAGTAAGAAGCAGAGAGACCAATGTTTGCTGAGACGTGCTGACTGGGAACAATATTTTGAAAATTTCATTGTATCATGAAAACTTTTAATATCCACTGGGACTGATTTTTATGATAGAGTATAAAATTATTTGGAGAAAACAGGGACAATGGTAAAGAGAGAGAAAAAATTTAGTAAGATCCACACATACATACATACACCAGTATTAGTGGGGAATTGCGAGAAGGGACAACAATGTAGACAACGCTGATGATGATGATGACAAAGTAATACAGTTTTGGGTAGAAAATCCCCCAAAAATGAGGTTCCTCTGAGTTTCTCAGTAATTTGCAGCAGTCACTATTTGCGGGGCCGTGACAATGACTGGCTTTGGCGCATAATAAAAGCTGTGGCGAATACAGGCCGAAATAGGAGCGCTGTTTGGAATCGAAGTAAAAACGCTATACAACACGATTCTGCAGATGTATTCATTTTTATGGGCAAACCTCTGATATGATAGTCAGTCTTAAAATTATACAGTAGTGGAAACTAGAATTTTGTAATTTGATGCTGTTGATGTATTCATCTTCAGGTTTAACGATGCCGCTCCCAGATAACAGGGTACAATCACCACCACTACTACAAGTATTATGGATTCCGCTGAAATGGGACGAAGAAGACGCAGATTTACAAAGGGAAGTCGTGGTAAGTGGCGGCGATGAAAATTCATGTTTAATTAAACGTAAGCTTTACGTGACTTGACTGTGGAGACCAGTTCCTGTAATAATGTACTACTTTCGGAGAAATCAAGTGTATGGCAACCCCGACGTAAAATAAGTGGTACAACGCTGATAGCATCAACGTCGTCGTTTTGTTTCGTTTAGCAAGGGTGGGCATACATACACATTAAATATACATTTGACCACGGCGGTAAAATCTTTTTTTTTCTCTTCTTCTTCTGTGGAATAAGTCAACCAACTATTCATCTAATCAAAACCACTGGCGTTCCGCTTTCCGTAATCCCTGCAGAAATTTCTCTAAAGATTTGTACATGTCCGTACAAGCATCTACTGACAGCAGCAAACTTGCTGCTGCTCCCACACGAAACTTTTTTTATAGTAATCTTCTCCATCGTTAGACTTCTGGTTATTTGCAGCAGCGCTCGTCTTGTGTGTGAATGCGGGAAACGCAAAACAATTCAAATTTTAGCCCTGTTAATATTTCCCCAAGGCACATTTCACCTTTTCTCACCACCATCGTCCCAGTTGTATGTGGGGAGGGGGGTGTGGCGTAGAAAGGGTATATAGGTAGACCCCAAAAACGCCACCTAAAATACAGTTAGGACACCCATAATATTTACCGACGTACTGCACTGACTATACATTTTGGAAATGCGCCTCCTCATTTCAGAGATTTTAAAAGGATTTCCTGAGAAAGAGAGAAGCTTTTATTTCTCGCTGTAAGCTCAAAACTTGTGGGGTAGAGCGACTGTTATTATAAGCTACGAGACAAGTCAGCTTTCCCTTCATTTCTTTCCCATACGTTTGAAGTTTTTCCCTGCGCGGCTGAAAAGAATGTAAGTGATAAGGAAGGATACTTCAAAAGTGTTACGTATTTATAAATAGTTCAAAATCTTTATTTACATGCAGTCAGACCGGAATAGTTTTCACTTTTGCATTTTCCCTCGCTCCATCCCCCCCCCCTCTCCTCTCGTTCCTGCTTCCATCACTTCACACACATGTTCGCCAGTGGCTTGAAGGAAACAAAGTACACAGGTCTGCTTATGTGTGTTTACGCTTTCATGTTAAATGCTCTCCTTTCGTCTCTGCCAAGTAAATTAAATCTTCTTGGCGAAAGGGAAAGGATTTGCCCAGTGTAGTAGCGGTGGTAGTAAGTTAAAGGAGAAATAATGGTTGGTAGCGATGGCGGCGGCGATGGTCTCAAGATTCCTAAATTAAACGAAAAAGTTGAGTGGAGAGAAAAGAGGAAGAGGGAAACTAGACGGTGTTTCCTCTACATTTGCTTCAGTAGCGTAACAACACACAGCTACAGCAGGCTCGTACACACACACACACACACACACACACACACACACACACACACACAAATACACAGACATATCGTATATTTATTCGTTCTGTCGGCAGTTTATTACTGACATTGCCTGTCCGCCAACAGAGAGAAACCGGAAATATAGGTGATTGCAGTTGCAGCCACAAACAAGTCCAGAAACTCGAATTTCTACTTGTTCTTAATTGTCTGCACTGCAATGGGTTTATGTTACTTTCATATAACTACTGTTTATTTCTCTCTGCACCTAATACCATTTCGGAATTGATATACATGTTTTCCTTTTTTAATTACACTCCTCTACTCCACAGCAACCACCACTGTCACTCTTAATCCTGCCACAGGACACACACGCTACCCGGTCGACATGGGGGCTGTTCATAGGAAAAAGTCTAACAATATTACTTAATATCATCAACGGGGAAACGTTTAAAAGGACAAAATTAAAGGGAAGGCGCCCCTTCTACGATAACAATGTTCTGCAGGGGCTCCCTCTGTAGTGGATGACCCCCTGTGTTTTCATTTCAATTGCAGATTTGTTTGTAGCCCAGAGCAATAGCATTTCTCTTGTCGCTGTCAAAGCCACATCAGATTGTTACCTTTCTCGGCAGCAGATTTCTCCATTTCTCACCAAAAATTTATTTGGCTGTTATATATCTTCCCCGTTGACTCACTGACTGTGACTGTCGAAGTGTATGAACACACGCATCCAGAACGGCTTAAAGCCAAAAGCTAACATCCTTGTATCATATATGATAACTAAATACCATAATGTAATAGGACTGCCAATATACCACAAAAAAGTTGCTGAATTTTTCCACTCTCTTTCACTTCACCCCACTTCACATTTGGGTAATTATTATCCGTGCTGTTGCTCAAGTGTAACCGTTACTGTTATCATTGCCACCTCCGTTACTACACCACCACGAAAAGGATAAACTCCGAGTTCTTTTCTAAGTAATCCCCAAACTGCCATTTGAATGGATATCAATACGTTATGGCAAAGAGACGCAGAGGAGTGTAAGCACACGTCCATTTCAGCCTTTCCCATTTACCCACCTTTCAACAAACGAAAACGACAAGGATTTACCCAGTAGCATTAAATTCAAATGTAAATCCAACCACTCAAGTGAACAGTGCATTTTTCACTTACGCGCGTGTAAGAAAAAAAACTCAAAAAGCTGTTTTCCATTTTGAAATATTCGTGCAAGTCCGCGTGCGACACAAATCCGCTGTATGTTGTAGCATGGACGTAGAAGACCACACTTACCGTTTTGTATGCATACCCTCTATCGACACAGCTGCCGTTTTTGGAATCTTGTGACGTTAAATAAATAAACATGTAGGCATGAAAACAGAATAGACATGATAATGTTTTTTAAGCAAAACGATGTTAACAAAAGCCACTATAAATAGAGTCTGCCTCTATTAAATCCCAAGTGACTGTTTCACTTGAAAAACTATTGAAGGTTAATTAATAATACGGATATACTCAAAGTTATCTGGTACGACAAAAATAACCTTTGGAATGCCTTTTTTTAGCGAAATGTTCCCCCTCACCGAAATAGTACCAACCAAGTTATACGTAACTATCATTGGGCCATTTCTTGGGTCAAGTACAACATTCAAGGCTACATACCGTTACATACACATAGATTGCTTTAACTGATACAAAAACAGCTGCACTAAAACAACGTCTATTATTCTTAAATTCGTAAAACAATGCCAGGCATAATCCCCATACGAAATTCTGGAGTCGGGTTATTGTTTTAGATTTGGTCGGTCTATTTTTACCCCAGCAAGGTATATAAATATTCATGTTTAAGCTACACCCTGGATTGGAATAAACGGAATGAAAGCTGTTAAAGCGCAACTAAGATGGGATGGATAATAAAAAAAAAAAGAATGAAAAGAAGGAAAGGCCGATTTGGAATATTAGGCAACAGTCTTTCATTTTCCCCTTTTGATCTTTCTCCTGGAACAAGGCGATCAAACAAGGAGAATTATGCATGCGACACCAGATATTATGCGCGCATGACTACAGTAAAATGAAATATCTTCTTGATCTTTTTACCTTGTGGACTAACAAGTTTGACGTTCCTCGCGGAATAATAATAATATCAAAGTTGGAATATTACTACCAGAGGATATGACAGCAGCAGTACGGAGAAAAGACAAACAGGCAGAGGATCTACGATATATATCCTTCGTACACTACTACTCCACTTCGACTCCAATCAACGATACTTGGGGGAAAATCGATAAGGTAAAGTAAAGTGCAATTTTGGTATGAAAAGGAATAAAAATGAATCTTGTAGTTGTCGACATATTTTTTCGTTTTCGTGATAGGAACGCCACTCTCGACTATTTTTTTTACGCGTACTCACTTTTTTATATTGTGCAATATTGTGTTTTTACAAGCTGTCAAGAATTCTTTTATTTCTTTTCAAAATTCTGTCCGACCTGTCCCAAACGTTGGAAGATGAATGCGAACACGACATGACGAAAGTTTGCAGAATTGGAAGCTCTCTCTCTCTTGCTTTCCTTTTATTATTTTTCCAGACGACAGGCTCTCGTCAAAAGCGTGTATGCTGGCAAGACGCAAATTTTTTCGTTTATCCGTTCCCTTCTTATTTTCTTATTGTTTTTCCGTGTGGAGTGAAAGAGAGAGAGAGAGAGAGAGAGAGAGAAGGAGAAAATAGGCAGAAAGCTATCTTTCTGGACGCTTTTGTATGCACAACGTTTCAATGATTTGCTATATCCTTGCCGCTTTCTTTAGACAGGCAGACAGACAGATAGGCTAAAGTAGAACAAGTTTTCTTGATGGAGGATGAGTTGTTGGGCAGGTGGTGATATGGTGATGATGGTAGTTTTCCTGGTGGCCTTACCCACTACAAGTGAAAAATTTTCGGAAAATACATGAGAGTGTATGTATGTATGTATGGAGCTCTAATGGAAAGCCTTCACTAACCGTCAACATCATCTGCTCCCTAAAGTGATATCTCATTCACTTAACTGTGCTTTTCTTTTGTGCCTGTCTCTCTGTCCGTAACACGAGAAATGATTCAATGATTTTCCCTCGACAAAAATGCTAATCTACATCGTGCCATTTACGAAAATCTAGATATTTGCCACAGTAATGGGAAAAGAGTTCCACTTTTTTTTTTACAAAGCGGTGCACTCATATTTATTTCAGTCAGAGATGGGAGCTAGTAAATACATATAAGTGCATGTCATACGACATGACTAATAAAGGAATCCACCGAGAAAAGAAATGTTCGAATATATATCCCCTTATAATACCATTCTTGTGTGTGGGGTGCCCACTATATAAACAGCCAGGATAATGGGCTTGGCATCCAATGTAATCTCGTATTATTGCTCATTTGATATCTATTCCAGGAGTTTTCAGGTGTAATAAGCCGTAGGGAATGACAGTATCAGTAGTATTACTAACTGTTGTATGCATCATCGCAGTAATAAGGACCGTGGTATATCCGTAAATTCTCATCCGGAGGAAGAGCAATTAGGCACCTACTTAACGTAATAGTCATGATCATCATCGTCATCATTGTCGTCACATCCCATTCTAAAGTTCTTGTCTTGGCGAAAGTAAAAAAAGGAGAAGAGAAGTTGCTAATGGCCGCCGCTGGAGAAGAGCTTGTTATGTATACTGGCTCAAGTTGGGAATTGGTGTGTGTGTCTGTGTGTGGAGGTATGTGTGTTGGGAATAACAGCTTCCTCTCTTCGTCTAAATGATGTCGACAATAATGATGATGATGCTGATGGCGGTGATGGGAGTACCCATTAGACTGGATTATTTCCTCTATTTATTATTGCAGATAGAAAGGAGTAATAGAATGAGCTGATGAAAAGTGTTCGTATGAGAGAGCATGTGAAGCTGTCAATGTGTGAGAATGCGTTGCTTTTTAGGAAAAAGTTAAAGTGATCTAATATATTTCGTTTAATATAGAATGGCAGAAGCAGTTACAGTCACATATACAAACACACAGAAAGAGAGAGCGGGAGAGAGGGAGAAAGAGAGAGAAACACTCTCGGTTATATGAAGAGAACGTATGGCGACACGTATGTAATTTGTACTAAATACTGGACGTTGAGTAGAAAAGCAAGCAGGAGAAACTGTGGGTGGTCTGGTGAGAAGGTAGAATACATTTATTATTACGGCATGGTGGTGTGATAGAGGTGAAGTGAGAAAAGTATAAGAGAATCACGAGGACAGGATCAGTGGTTTAATCGTTGGGATGGCGAAAAAAATGGGGGAGAATGGCGGAGCTGAAGAGTGTACTCACAAATCATGCCCCGTTCAACAGCATGTTTGTGAGTTAGTTAAAGTGTAGAGGGACTAACGGTAAATTAATTAAATATGTTTTTCGTTTAAGCATGTATTACTGCACGCCTGACTGGGCTGGACACTAGGAAGCGGAATACCCAGAAGCCAGTCAGGGTTATACGTAAAACGTAAAGGATGTTTGGACTAATGGCAGGTGGAAAATGGTTTATACACACAGAGGTAAAAATAGAATGTGGAAGACGCAATAAATGCAAGCAAGGGCCGAAGTGTGGAGTAGGAGTGGGCTTGTGTGTGACTTCGTAATAGTCAGTGTATCCATTACGGCGGCAGTGATTACGGATGGAGTGACACGAAAAAGAATTTATTTCACACGGTTGGCTCCCTCAGCAAGCAACTCGCCGATGTTAATGGCAAAGTGGAAATTTCCCAGTGCTCAAAAAGATCCTCTGATGCTTAACATTTTACAGAGGTCTAGGCAAGTAAGACTGAGGGAGAGAGTTATGCTGCTTCTGCTAACTGAGCCGTAAACAGAAAATATTTATGCCAGGGGTTTTTAATCAAAGAGAATTATATCATTTTCACCTCTTCTCACCTTCGTTAACGTCTCGTAAGTGGAAAAAGTGCCGCTAGCAACGAGTTAGGGAAACATTTTCTAATTTCGTCAACTTAATAGTAACGGTAAGTGCTCATCCAAGATAAATACTTATATACCCTGGAGCCCAGCAGTACATTTGGGGCATTCTGATCTTCTACAACCTAACTCGTTCCGAACACGGTACGACGAGAGACGACCCCACCACTGTAGAATATGAAATACTCTGAACATCCCGTATGAAAGTAGAAAGTTCTCCAATTTTCCCTACGTCTCGCACCCCACCCCACAATTTTTACCGTCAAGTTGCCGCAGCGGCCATCTACCATTTTCTCGCGGATCTCCCTCCTACCAGTGGCTATTTGAGCTGATCGTTTTCTCCGAAAAGGTATAGGTGTCGCTCATAGCCTTTTCCGGAAAGGAGTAGTAGTAGGTCGCCCTGTCGATGTCGGTAAGTCGGCCGACAAAGACAGTTTTCACCAACGAATCGGAATAATAATAGCGTTGTTCTTTCATTCAGCTTTCTCTTCGCTACATTCCTTACCCAGAGCATACGAGAACCCGCCAAAAACAGAGAAGCTCCCATAATTTACACTTTGACTTGCCTTTGCCAACAATTTCCCCAGGAAAATGGGGCTGTACTCAATATTATGATTTCGTTTTATCCGCTCTGCCACGTTCCTTTCAATAATAATAAAATATTTCGCTTGACAAAAAATAGGAACTTAAAGCCTGGATGTGTCTATTTCATTTTAAAAATAAAAAGGATGTTCACATTTCCCCATGTATACATACACACTCACACTCACACATAGCTAGATGGAATGCATGGCATTTTTTGCGGGTTTCTTCTCTCCCACTATCCATTTATTTTTCCTTTAAAAATGTAATAAAATATTTTTACTGTCGATACGGAGTCTGCATATGTGCATACGCAGCCCCTTTTTACATACCTTTTTCATAGGAATCGAAAGAAATGTACCTACTTCCGTTGTTATATATTAGAAAACCCGCGTTTTTTCCACTTCTATTTCTCCTAAGAACTTTTCAACCAACTCAAGTGAAAAATGTGTTCAATTTTGATGATTTATCTTTGACACTCTTCCTTTCTCGAAAGCTGGGTATGTATCTACTTTGCAAGGGAAAGTATGACTTTTCCCGGCACCGTTAGCATAGCGCTTCTTGTCGAGTCGTCTGGTTTGTTATAGTCATAGCAGGTTTCGTTTTTTTATATGCCAAAGCCTGACACATGCTGCTTGGCTCCCCCAGTCACTGGTGGATGGATGCGTGAATTCTTGTGCAGGTATGTCAACTATTCCCTTTTTTTCTTCCCGGCATTATTTTCAAGGCTGTTTCTCTGACTCCCCACGTATACACACAAACATGAATTATCGCTATTGTTTAACTAAAAATTGAAGTAAAACATTTTTTCATTATTACTCCAACTTTGAAATTCAACAAGCGTCAATGTCGCCCACATCACAACTGGGTCTCCCCGCCGAAGCGTGCATTTACCAGGTTTGCTTGATATATTTTTGTTGCCTCGGATCCAGCCTCATTAAAATTCCACTGCTCACCAAAGTAAGGTTGAAGCTGACAATATTTTGCGTACGTGTACTTTTTTACGACAGATTACCTATTATTCCTGCTGTCTTCCCCACAACTTGGGGTGTTTTTACTTTTGTCTTGACATAAACCAAGAATGCAGGCAAACTGTGCAGATGGGTAGGGGAAGATAAACGGGAGAAAGCGAAGAAAGTAGTAAAATGACAAGGAAAGTAAATGATGGGGCGGCTATCTATATAACAGGAAGAAGTAAAAAAAATGTACAGAATTAGAGAACATCCTTTTTGTTTGGAAAGATGATTGTGCAAAATGCGGGTGAACCTGGAATGTTCACATTTCACATCTTTATCCTTCTCGAGGCACTCCTCATACTCTACTGCTCTGAGGATATATAGAGCAGCAACAGCAGTGATACTGAGGACGCTGGTTGATAGTGACGGCGATGATATGGAAGGAATTGGGTATCAACTTTATTGTATTCATTCCACAAGCACTCCATCAAACAGATGAGTAAAGTCATTTAATATTCATGTTTCAATTCCATCATCACATTGCACCCCTCTCTAGCATACATACGGGCCTCATATATGTACTCTCATACATTTCTAGAGAAAGAATCAGTCAGAGTGAATCAAAGACGAAAAACGCTACAAAATTCAAGTGCTATTCTTTCTTTTCCAAATACAAAGGCACTTCATGAAATATTCAAAGTTTACAAGAGAATATGACTACAAAAGTACAGCACACATGATCGCATCATCATTGATTCAGAATAGGAAAGGGGACCGTGTCCCTACCACGTCGCTGCACTTTCCGGGCTCTAGTCAATTGCCAGTGTACGTTTCAGTAGGAGTATAATCCTGAAACGGGATTTTCTGGGGCGTCCTGAACGTTTCCTGGGTGCTGAGTTGAGAAACGGTAGCGTGTGCACGTTAAGGTTATAAAGAGGCAACACACGAGGAATCAAAAATACCAAAGATGAAGATGACGAGCAGGCGCGTACCCAGGATTCCGTTAAGGGGGGGTCAAAACTATATTTTGTATATCAAACTTTCTCATAGTGTAAATTAAGTACATAAAGTGATATCGGTACAAAAACTAAAAATTTAATAGTATAGAGGTATTG
>JAHZNE010002061.1:0-16952 GCA_027744055.1 Callyntrura sp. NNG-2020
TAAAAAATTCCATTAAAGCACGATTAACTCCACCATGTGCAGGAAGATGGTGCGACTAAAAGTTTGATACGTGGTGGCGCGTCCACATGTGCCTGTCTCTCTACTCCTCTGCTCTCTTCTCTTTGCATAAAGAACCAGAAAAAATTAGAGGTGGATGTAATATGTGTTCGTAGTACTACAAAGTACACAGTAAGTGGCAGTGGCACTACTACTACTCTAACACTCTAGCACTACGTAAAAGTTTATATTAATAAATTGGCATTGCTTGAAGAACATTTAGTAATAATAAAACAATGATTTTTCGGTGAACATCGGGAACCTTATGAAAGTTATCAACATAACATTTAATATATGTTATTGTATACAACTTGGCATGTTTGTCTAATTCACGAAATTAGATATGCGAACTTGGAATTTAAATTCCGAACGGTAAAAAAATGTAAATTACACTAATTAAACACTGTCATTTTTGTAAAAGCCGACTTTTGACTGTTTTGGGTAGTTTACAGTTGACATTATTGATGTTGAAAGAATTAATTACCTGTGGTGTGCGGTGATTCTTCCGTTACAAAGCGTTGTTAAAATATATACATGTTCTAAAGAAAATCGACACATGCATGCTACTACACACATTTTGTAGTTCATAGACAGACGAGACGTAGTTGTGATTTTGTATCGGGAAAATTGGTAATACATTCAACATTTGAAGTGGTACAGTGTAGTAGTAGTGTGACTTTGTGACTACTACAACATTTATAACAACAACAGGGTGATTGAACATCAGTGAACACATTGCATTGGTGGAGCGGTTAGTTGCTGTATGTATACTCTGTAACATCGTCAAACTATCAACGCTATTGGAAGCAATTGGCAATTAAAAATAATGTGCTTTGCGTTTAAAGTATGTAAGATATATATATTTAGTACACTTAATTACAGTGTTTTACTATGTTTAATATTTAACGGCTTAAAAAAAACTTTTCTTACGCTCAACTACTGACTACCGGACTCCCTCTCCGGCGTGTTGTCTGCGCGTAGTTTTTCTATGTTGTCTATTATACTACCTTGCCGTGGTTTGTATTCTTGAGATATGATTACATGTCAGTCACTGTCAGTAGTAGTAGTTTATGTAGTAGACAAATATGAAATGAAGAAAAAATACCGATAGTGTTCTGTTGGTGTCTGTACGTACATACATTAATGTGATCATGGTATGATGATGAGATGATGAGTAAGTAGGAAAAGTATTTAGAAGTCTCAGAAGAAAGATCGTCAAGTGGTGGAATTAGTTGAGAAAAAACGTAAGAAACAAATCTGTTTTTGGGTAGCTACGATGTAGTCAGTAGTTAGTTTTGTTTGTTTACATTTTATTTGCATTTAATTGAAGCTACTTACATTAAAGCTAATAATTTCTTCAATAATCTGTTCTCAAATCAATTAGATATTTTTGTTTATTTCGCTAGCCGGAAAAATGGCTATTTTCGTACACAAACAAAAGTTGCTTGTCACTTGTGGTGCGAGCGCACATTGCAAGGCTGGGGTTATATTTAAATGGTAGAACACCACTGGTAATAATAAAAAGTTTAGTTGTCTTTTGTCATTATCTATCATAGTTTTAACGTCTGGACTCGCCTAGTATAATCGTAGAGGAATCGTGGATTTATGTCACGTCGCGTAGAATTAGAATGTATATATCAGTCCAAAGTGTCGTGTGAATTATGGTGAATAGAATAAGCAATTGACAAATTGTAAATCAAAGGACAAGAAAATAGTCAGAAGGATACACTAAAAAAGCAGATTGTTTTGTATGATTACCTAGCGGCTAGGTCCTAGGCCTAGCCTGTACATTCCCAATTGATTTGGAATGACCCCCAATTTTGAAAAATGTATCTACGGCTTCGCAAAATATGCTCCTACTAAAATTACTGATCATAACATTAACATTTATACATGGCAGTTTTATATATATCATTATTATTATATTTTGCTTTCAGATCATTAATGAAAATGTAACATTAGAGCGCAAAGAATTACAACCAGAGAGGAGAAAGCACTTTGAAAATCTTTGTAGAAATTGCTTCGTGATTCAGCTTTAGCAAATAAGTGAATCCACCCACATTTCCCACTAGTGGAAATTACGGCATTTTTCTGACCCAGATACTAAAACAAACTTTTCACTGGAGGCTCATCCGAACCTTTTACTATTTGGCATAGGCTTGATTGAACTTCCATACGTTGATTAGATATACTAATGACCATAATTACCATAAGTTTTGAAAATATTCCGTTTTTACAGTTAAGAGCTGAAAAGTGTAAATTGGAGCAAACTTTGGAACAAGAGCAAGAATGTCTTGTAAACAAGCTGATGAGGAAAATTGAAAAGTTGGAGGCTGAGACTGTTGCAAAACAGAACAATTTGGAACAGCTGCGGCGTGAAAAAGTATGCGTTAATTATAGATATAAGAAGGTATATTTGTCTATCCATTCAAAAATGTAATTATACCTTTTTAATAATTATCATTAAGGTTGAGTTAGAAAATACGCTAGAGCAGGAACAGGAGGCTTTGGTGAATCGACTGTGGAAAAGGATGGATAAATTGGAAGCAGAAAAACGAAATTTACAAAACAAAGTGGAATTGGGTTATGGAGCTCCGAGCCCAGGTAATTCAGTAGGTGGTGCAGCATCGTTTCTTCGTAACGAATCTTCAGTACCTCTTAGTCTTCAGCATCCAAATTCGCAATCTGGATCAGTTGGAGTTTCCTTGCCTGGAGGAAGGCCTACTTCTGATCTGAACGACAATAAAGGTAATCTTGGTATGAGTGGGCCTGAAAGCAGAGGATCAGCTTTGGATCAAGATGTAGTTACGCTTAGTGGAAATGTGCAGCATTTGAGAAATGAAGTAGACCGATTAAAGGCGCAACTCTCTATTGCACAACAGCAGCGTAAGTTTCATCAGATCTCGTTCTATTTGCTCTTATTGAAAAGTGTATAACGTTTGTTTTATTTGGTCACTGTTTAGACGCTGACAAAATGGCACAATTTGCCATGGAAGAACGACAGATTCGAGATGAGAACCTTCGTCTGCAACGTCGTCTTCAATTAGAAATGGAAAGACGGGAAGCTCTATGTCGTCATCTGTCTGAGTCAGAATCTAGTTTAGAAATGGAAGATGAACGCCATTTTCATGAATCCCTGGTAGCTCAAAGCTCACCAGCAGCGGCGTCTGGTGCTGGAAATGTTGGACCTGGTAGTGTTTCGATTGCTTCGCATTCAGGTATCATTGCTTCCAGTTCCGCTGGAACAGGGGCACCTGGCGTTGTTCCATCCAGCGCTTTGCCAATTAGACCACGCCCGGGATCTAGTCCCGGTCCATTTGTGCCTTCTCCAGGATCCGGTTCACGGCCCATGAGCCCAGGTATATATAGTTTAAAAAAAATTAACATAGTTATTTCTGTTTTTTCTTCGTTTGTACAATGTCAAAAAAATTTGCTACATATTTAGGGCTTCAGTTAACATGCGGCTCAAATAGTAACAGGGATGTCATTATGAGCCCACCCAGTCCAGTCAGTAGATGCCACATGTGTAATGGCCATGGCTTTTTAGTAGGTGGCAATGCCGGTGGACCACTTGTAGTCACAACCAGTCAGTCTTCTGGGCCATTTTCCAACGTCGTTGCTTCCTCGTCACCTCCAATTCGTCATTCCAGTAGGGAACGATTCGCTAGACCTGCTCCTCCTTCCAGTATGTTTTCTAGTGAGACCAAGCACCAATGCTCCAATGCTTTGGTACAGCACAAATATCTGTAATAATTTTACAATAATTTGTTATTTTAGGTGACAGACCTCAGGAACCAAGAACTCCAGGTGACAGCACAATGTCAAGCCCTGCTCCAAGCCCAGCTCCACTGGAAGTTGTAATGAGTCCTAATGCCGCTCCATCTCCTTCTCCATCTCCGATGGACATATCGAAGACTTAAAAATACCTCATTAACTTTTAAAATATTTATATTTGCTAACATGTTCAGCTGGATGGTATATTCGTTGACTCACACGACCACATGATTTAAATTTTAATCGTCATGTTTATATATGTGGTAACGTTATCTGCTATTATTTTTCTGCGTACGCTACACAGAAATGTATCTGATTATTACTACGTACAATACAGTAATACAGTCCCACTTTTCGATTTGCTTATGTAGATTATGTTAGCTAATATCAAATATGTAATCCAACATACTTACATATACACATATTCAAAGTCTTGTAAAATGAACGTAAACATACGATGGTATGTGTAAAAAATTCCGTTTCGTCATATTATGTATTACCATTTGTCAACAATAATGTAACCGTCATAATACGTACTTCGTTTTTCGAACACTTTTCGTTTTTACTGTACTGTAGGCGTAGATAGTACTGTTAGATTGGCTCAATATTATAATGGAGTTTCTCTGTCATTGAATTTAGTTCATAGTAACTTTTGACGCGTGAACAGAACCGTTAATTTGCGAGTTAATTTTGGCGATGCAAGCATTGCCTATTTTATTATTTCGTTTTCCTGAAAAAAAATATTACACTTGTGCCAGTGATGTATGAAAACGGCAGAATGAAATGTGATTACTGATTAAAATAAAATTTGAAATGAGTAATATCATAAAGATCGACAAAGTGCGTCATTACTATTATTTATTGTAGTCATAAATATCAACAGTTTAGCGTTAAAGTATAATTGTAATTCGAATTAAATAATGAATAATGTCAATGTTAGAGCTTTCTGTAAATTGCCTTTTTGGAGGTATAAATGTTAAAGAAAAAGTTAGTATATAACTCATTATCTGAAAAATGTCTTTGATCGTTCCAAAATTATGTCGCTATTTTTCCGTGTTTGACCGACTGTTTTGCGGTTCGAAATTCAACAAAAAGGAACCAAAAACCCTTAAAAAATTTAATGGTTACAGTCTAATCTACTTTATGCACTTGAAAGAGTTGTCATTATTATCGCTCTGCTCGCATTATATCTTTTTGCATTTGCCATACTGAAAAAAGCTTCCTAGTAGCCAGTAGCAGTGTCAAGTGTCGCTTTTGGACTACCTTTTCTTTTTATTTACACGCAACTACGCTGAAAATCCGAAGAGTGACTGATTTGTAAATTGTAATTATTTGGTGGGATGACAGCGTATGCTTTTATAATTCTTGTTTATAATGTAAATGCTAAACCAATTTGCTTCTTGGATCTATACTATTTGCAATTGCAGAATATATTCACTCCAAAAGTCTTCATACAACCCCTGTGTGAATATATTGGTTTGTACACTTGTATTATTGTACTAATGTACTTTTCGATGATTTTGCATGAGTTTTGCAAATTTTTGAGTAATCGTACGATCTTTGTTGAATTATTAAATAAAAATACAAACATACGTTTTCAAAATGAACCCTGATGATAGTTAATTTTGTTAGTTCTACACATTATGTATCAGTGCCTTGTTGCATCTCAATTCTTGTTTTAAAATAATCCCATACGATCAAAAGTTTTAGCTCGATATAATAATATAAATCAATTTTGTTATTAAGAAAAGCAAATGTGGCTACAAACGTGTTCCTAGTTTTGCTGTTCTAGGTCGTACGTGCTATTCCAATTCCAGTACCAATGATATTCTAAATATTTATCTCATCTCTCTGTGCTATATTGTTTGAGGAACATGTATTTTCATCATACAAAACAATGCTAAAAGATTACTTTGGTTTAAAGGAACCCCTGACTGTGGAACCGTTTGGAAAGTTTTTTTTTGCCATGGACGAAGTGTTGCCATCAAATCAGCATGTCAGTATGTCAGTTTTAGAAATGTGTTAAAATCATGAATAATAAATAAATAAGTCATCTGAGGCGACATAGGCATTTTGCTAGGGGTATTGGCATCTACTGTAAATGTACTCCTGCGACGATATATTATTATTATTCGAATATGGATACATAGAATGGTTTACTAAACCTGAAGGATATATAGGATTATTACTGCTATTAGTTTCTTGAAACATATTTGTAAGCTGATGATTATGGTCACTGCTTCGATTAACCACGTGACTATTATCAAGGTGGTGATCTCGTTGGTGCCTAGTGGAGTGAAGTATATACCCTCGAAATTCCTTCGGTGGGGGTATTGTTGCAAGGTCTCCTAGTAAAGGCTCCACCGACATTGACTTTCTTCTAAAGGGATTGTTGGAGGAAGTGGTGTTTTGCAAGTTACAATTGGAAGGTGAATCAGATTGTACTGGAAGATGAGGGACGGGGTTATTTCTGCCAATATAGTGATCACTATAACTGGAACAAAAATTTTCCTGGAATTTTCTCATTGTTCTTAGATCTCCACTCTTAATACCAGAACTTCCACCACTTGAGTTTTGGAGGAAAAATTGTTCCCGCTCATCTTTAGGTGTTTTCATAAGAGAAGAAAAAGAAGGACATAGGTGTTGTAAACTGACGAGATTACTATTATTGTTGAGATTATCGCTTCTACTTTTGTTACAGTGGGCAGCCATGTTGTTAACATTAAGAGATATATCAGATACTCGGGAACATTCTCCGCGACCACATTTTCCTCCTCTAGTCCCAAAATGCATATTTCTGATGGAGTCTAAATATTCATTTTCTCTGCGGCCATTGTTATTATTACTATCGGTTCTACCACTCGCAGGGTATCCCATTTGAATGGCTACATTTCTAGATCTTACTTTGGGCAGTCTTTCGTTTCGATACCGGTTGGGATTCTGGGATCTTTCTTCCTGACCCACAGAGGACGAATGGGACTGCACTTCGTTTATCCGTGGAGGATTTTCTAGTCGGTAAGTTTTCAAGGGGGTAAAAGGAATGTCCACTTCGCTTTCAGTGACATCAGTGGTCATACCATTGGATTTTCGTTGCCGCTGCTGTTGTCTACGACGATGTTCTTTATTGCTGTTATTGTATACATTTGCTTCCGGAATAACTTCATTCTGTTGTCTCTGCTGCTGCTGGAAACGGCAATCTATAAGTTTTTGATTATTCACATATTGTCTCACTGCTTTTGCGTCTACTTGTATACATGCCTGTGGATTCGACTGTTGCACTATGCCTAACTGGTACACTTGTTGCAGGTGATTCTGGCTCAACGTACTGGGTAATGTAATGAGTTGTGTACCGGGCGAGGGGGCAATATTGCCCGGAATAACAATACATGGTGCCGCTGTTGCCGCTGGTGGAACAGGATTAATTCCAGTCTGAAAAAATGTTTGCTGGGAAGGAATGGGTTGTAGTGAACCTTGGGCCAACGACATATTTTGTAATAACTGCGGTAACAATGGCTGTGGTGTTTGCTGAAGGTGTTCCTGAGGAACAGATCTCGTGCCATAAGAAGAAGAGCTCATCACTCCAGTATCAAGGCTATGTGCTGGTATCAGTGTGGTTGTAGTAGGCGTTCCAGGACCTCCCGGCTGTGTTTCAATAGCATATAGCTGCTGCGCACATTGTGGCTGTTGCTGCTGAAGTATCGTCGTCCATTGCGTGTGCGTAGCAGATGCTTTTGACGGATTTACCTGTGTAAATGTTCCTTGTTGTGGAAGATTACCTGTTGTAAACCCAAGTTCCAAGGGTTGTATTGTTCCTGTTGCGCTTATTTCAGCCAGTTTCTCGGGAGAATAAAAAAATGCCTTTTTAGGTGTCAACTCAGGAACGTTTGTGCTATTTCCATTTAAATCGTCCATAGTTCTAGACTCATAGTTTAAGATTCCTTGTTTTTTCATTTCATCCGAGGGCTTGTTATCCCTAAACTGGGAAGGAGGAGGAGGTAGTCCAAACTCTAGGAAGGGTAATGGTGTATTTGATGGATGTTGCGAATTCCTAATCTTAACTTTCCTCTCTTTTTGCAACTGCTTTGATCTATGCTTATACGGCTGGCAAGTTTCATGATGTCGTTGTTGTTGTTTCTTGGACTTCTTATGCACCACCTCCTCAGAAGATTGTGTAACGACGGAAGACTCCGAAGCGGCTTGCTTCTTTTGATGACGCTGCATCTGCTGATACTCATCTGAGGATCCAACATGCGCCTGTCGTTGGGATTTTGATTTGTGCTGGTGATACTGCTTACCTTTGAGCCGCTTGTCATCATGATGACCATGTTGCTGCAATCTTTTAACATGCTCATCACTTTCAGTAGATGATATTGTGTTGGAAATGGCCGCTTGACTTGAAGTGCCACTTTGAGTTTCGGAGGAATGAAGGACGTTGGCATTTATCATATCAGAAGGTGTGGGTTCCACTATTTTCCTTTGGGACCTTCCATTTTCATGTTTATTCAGCTTTACACGCTGTCCCTAGTAAAACAGTCACAGTAGGAACGGTAGGTTTATGCTCATTTTTTTCAAAGTCATTAGAAAATAGTTATGCAATAGAAAACTTTACATTAAGCGCTTCATGCTTTGAAGCATTTTTAGCCCTAAAATCAATCAATGGCACAATATCCCGGAAATTCGTCGAGCCTACGTCCAGTCCCATTGCATTCACTACGTAGTTCTGTTTGGAACCTAATCTGTATGTCTTATTTCCGCAGTCGGGGCTATAGGACGTCCAATGTATACAAAATTGAATTTAAACAATAGGATGTTGGAAATGTGAAAATAGTTTGACAAATTATATAACTTTTTCTCACGGGGGATAACAACACCCTGGAGCATGAATCTCCCCCGGATTATAATTTCCCATTTGACCAGCTGGTAAATCTTGGGGCAATTTATTTTCATGCGTAAAATATGGAGGATAAATGTACGGAGGTCGCTCTTCACCCACCTATGGACATTCACACGGGAACGCACATTTTATTTAATTGTATCTACTTCCAACTACATTTTCAAAAGTAGCAAGAGTCAACAAAGTTTTTCCCATTCACAAACTTACCGCTTTCTTTTTTAACAACCACTCGTAATAATTTTGATTTTGTAATTTAAGCACGCGCACGTGCTTTGACTCCCTATTGAGCACCAGTAAAGGAGATCGTTTTCTCCCGTATGCAGCACACTTGTAGTGCTTTTCAAAATTGGTAGCCAGAACGTAATTACCATACATTTCTAATTCGCAAGGGTCCCTAACCCGGCTTCCATCCATGTTGTAGAGATACTTAGCATAGCCTACAGGATACTTGACACGCTCCTGAAGCACTCCCATAACTGTCTTCATGTTCTTCTTCTTGGATGGAGGTATATGCACAAGTAAAGGTTGTCCATCGTCACGCCCATTCCGAAAAACGTAAATATTTACAGCATGGCATATTCTCCACTCAAGATCCGTCAGGTAACGTGCCTCCATCGAGAAAGCAAGTCCAAGAATGCTTTAAAACTACTTTGTTACACGAGCGGCTACACTACTGGGGTAATTGTTAACCCTGGACCGAACGCGCAACCCCTTTCCCTTTAACAATAAATAAATGCCATTTGACATGCAGCACTAATGATGAGTTGACGAAGAAATGTCGTACTCGTACTAGTGATGCCACAGTCTAAACCCCTTTCAAAGAAGCATGGGTCAGAGATTCATCAAATGAATGTACAAAAAATATAGAACAATTGAAAAAAATATATAAAGAATATCCGTCGTACGGTTCTGGGGTCAGCAAGAAGAAACGAGAAACATATATTTAAAATGGTCAAAATATAACAATGTTTTTGTAAACGTGACAAAACCGATAACTACCTATTACACCATGACGCCGTGTTTCAAAAATAGTTTTCGAGGTATATGGTATATGATATCCCAATTCCATTCATTCCATTGATATCATTTGCCCTCCTCTCTGTACTCCCGCTGCATTCACCACCACTACAAAAATAGCTTGTAACCACTACCAGCGCCAATGTAAAGTTTCACTTTTGGGCTTTTTCTTTTTATTTACACGAAACAACACTGAAGCCCGAAGTGACTGATTTTCAGTTATATTATTTGGTAGGATGAATGTGTTCGTGTACATATGCTTGTATGCTTCTTGTTTATAATGTAAATGCTTAAACAATTTGCTTTGTATTCACTCTTTAAATTCTTCCCGTTTGCATGAATATTGAAAATGTTTGTGTAATCTTACGATCTTTGTCCAATAGGTATGTGTATACAAACATACGTTTTCAAAATGAGCCTTTTTCATAGTTAATCAAATAGCAAGTGCAAGTTTATTAAATTAAATTCATTAAAAAAAGAACATGAATGCCTTTTTTTAGAAATATTCAATAGGGTCAGTTTCTTTCACTGGCCCTTTCACAGATGTCAATGACGGTTCTCCTCTCAAAGGTTCGTAAATACGAAGAAGGAAAAAGTACTTGTCGATTTTGGCTTTAACAAAATAGTTGGATCCAGCAACAACTTGGGTTTTGTAAGATACCACTGAAATGGGAGCATCCTTTATCGCATTTAAGATTACATTGTCTCCCGCCACCAATTTAGATGCAATATCGGCCTTCGCTTGATTTGCAACTTTAGGAACCATGTCCACCGCTGGATCATCTTTTACAGCCGGTTTACGTTCGTCAGAAAGTCCTCCCAATCCCTGCAAAATGGGGGAAAATTTATAAAATGCTCTGCACACGCAACAGTTTGAAATGTGTAGAAATAGAAGTACTTTACCGCAGAAGCAGAAGAGACCACTACGGCCAATAGAAACGTCAGCCAAAGCTGCATGATGTTGACGAGTCCTGATTTACAACGGACGGTAAAATAAATTAAAACTGCCTGGTGATGATGACCCGGGTGAGAGGAGCAAGAGCAAAGTTTTGAACACGCCTTATGGAACGTTATTATAAATTGAAACAAAATTTGTACGACGACTTACTTATATACCTACTTTATGTTAGTACGCACATTTAACCGGTCACTCCTATCAGAAAAACAAATTTTAATGAGATATTTGGTTGAATAATTAGTTTCAACGCTTATTGTGAAGGTGTATGAAAAAAAAATTACAATCGTTACTGCTATAGCGCTACCGCAACTAAAGATTCCGTAATGAGCATAAAGTTTTAGATAAAAATTTCCAGTACTTTTCCTTGCAATGACACTCAAAAGAATAGTGGCAGGACCTAAAGATAAACGGCCAAAAATGCAGTTACGAATGCGCTAGTTTTTGTATAAATCAAAATTCATTGCTATTACATATTGCACATAAGTGTACTCATTAGAGTTCAGTAAAATTTGTAGTGTAATGCTTTTGATTTGAAGGCTGGAACTACCACTTAAAACCTAATATATAATTGTTAATGATACCTGACTTGCTCTTCTTTGCTATTTGAAACAAGAATCACAATGTTCACGATCAGCTAGTCAAGTTTGTTTAGGTAGAGCATGCATTAGCATACCTAATAGATTCATGTACGCAAGAATTTCTTTGTATGATCAAGAAGTAAGACAAAATGAATCATTGGATCATATTCAATATTGTATCTTCTCGTCAACAGCATTGAACCATCTTAAAATCAGGGATGGGCAAAACCTCACCCTTGTTCCTCAGAAACCGGACTGGTTTTCGTTTGGTTCTCGATTCCATTACTTCCGCTGAATTCGGACTTTCTTATTCGGTTCCCTAATTCTTGCGGAAACCTGGAACCTCTGTCTTACATGAAACCTAGAATTGGATAACCCCGATACTGAAAAAATGAGGTGTTATTTTCAGAGCTTACCTGATTCACAGACTCCCAGTGAAAGACAAGGTTTACAACGTTCCTGGAAAATGTTGAGGTTGAGACCATCCCGCGCCCACCTCTGCTTAATATGAAAAATCAAAAATGCATTGTAAAATCAGTCAATCAAGTAAAGTAGTGTCAAGAGTATTGTCATTTGAATGACTCATTTTCATAAAACATTTACCCTGATGGGATAGGAGAGTAACTTTGTAAGAGAAAGACTAAAGAAATATTGCAATTTTTATTTACTGGTACACATTTTATGCTTCATTAAGTACAAGTTCATATTATGATTTATCGGGATAGCAAGGTTTCACAAAGATGACTCACAGTCATCCTTATGAATTGCTACGGTTCTTGAGATATAGTTTGGCTATTATTGTGAAACTCCTCAATTCCTCAATTTATTCTCAAACGACCAATGAATTCTACACTATCCCTACAAAACCATTTGTTGCGTCGGTGAGTGAACGGTTACATGTGCCGACTTACTGAATGTAACTGTTGTCCATGAAAATAAGTATAAACCAGAATAATGGAAATATGGTAATGAGTTCTGTGAAATGTTCTCTCAAAATGAATAGAATAAAGACGGACGGTATCCAGCCTGTTTGTACAGTTGTGCATGTGCGCTGCTGTGTTCATTTTGCTAACATCAATGACATGTTCCAGCACACAACATTCGTATCTACACTTACCGTGATGGAAAATAAACTAAAAATAAATAACAATTTGTTGTGGTTCACACATCATTTAACATGAATGATGGACAAGCACAAACCTAGAATAATGGACTCGATATTGCATTTTTATCATGTTACTGCCAGAACTGTAGGAACAGAGTGCATATGAGGGGGACATATGTCCCCCAAGGTTTAACCTTTGACATTTAAGGATCGGAACAATTTGTGTGAGTATGTCTCGTTTGTGATGAATAAATAGCGTATGGTCACTTTTACGCTGCGCTAGAAACCTCAGTTTCCGCGATGCAGCTCTTACTTTTTCTTGTTTTACTTGCAGCATCCATATTGTATCCTCATTCTCCCTTTCCAGATCTACATAACTAAAACATGCTCATAAAATATATGAGACTGATTTAGCAGTTTGAAATTTGAATGATAAGTCATTCAACTTTTTACAGAAACAGATATTGATCGCATGCTTTACAGATACTTTTTAATCCTGAGTAAGATAGGATAACAACATGACCAAATCCAAAGCGTGTGTTTTTATATGTCCAAATAAATATTTAAATGTATAAGTAATTATTAATTACTTGTTCAAAAATATGCGATGCTAAATGTATATTTACTATTTGTTTTGTACCTATTTTTCACTATTTTCATTGTCAAATGTAGATAAAAACGACATTTGTTATAAATATTAGCCTATTACAAAAATGAAGGTATAATGCTGCTGATATGGTCAGTCAGTACTCGAGTAGTTACAAGTACAAAAGGGGGTAGCTTTGTGTTTGCTTGAAAAAGAACACCTACACCACATTTGATGTACTGGAAAAAAATGAAAAAAAGAATGAGTTATAGTCATGGGTCATGAGTCCTGTCATGTCAACAATTTACGTTTAATGGGGTGGTGGGTCATGTTCACCTCACCGCCAACGTGTATCAATGAAATTGAAACGTGTGGGGAAACGTCGCAAAAAACTCCAAATTATTTTTTTTTTACATTCAAAATTATTTCATTATCCATGAATTTATTTATGTTTTTTTATCCAAATCTATTTTGCAAAATTTAAAGTGACACTTCGTTCTAAACAATATAATCAACAATACACTCTAAACAAAATCTGGCGAGACGCCATTGAAATACGGGAATTCGTTTAAACAAAATTATTTATATAAAATGGCTGACACTCAGACGCTCCATACAGAGGACCGTAAAACCGTACCTCCACGTCCATCCACTGTCCTTTCCCAAATCGGTAGTGCTTCGGTCGATGGTGGTAAAGGTAAAGAAAAGGGGAAAGCTCCACTAACAAACTCAGATAAAAAGAAACAAGCTCAGGACATGGCTGCGCATAGGGAGTTACTTCTGTCATCACGAAATAACGCATATGTTCTTAACTATCTCGAACGAAGAACGTACTTTGACAAAGACCAAATAAGAGCACTCCAAAGAATATATCGCTGTTTTAAAGGTTCCTATCAAATGGATAGACTGCGATACAGGGAAATGGTAGCCAGTATCTTAGGAATTACAGATAGCATGCTACTAGATAGAATATTTCAAGCATTTGACAGTGATAATGAAGGCAGTGTTTCAGAAACGGAGTGGATAATCGGTTGGAGCCAATATATAATATTTCAAAAATAATAAGAAAAATAATATGAAATATACATGATATAAAATGATGCATTGTGTTTTATGCAAGGCCTGAGTGTTCAGTTGAAGGGTGAATTGGAACATCAGATCGCTTATGCTTATGACGTATATGACGTTAATGGAGATCGTTCAATTGGGAGAGAAGAAATAAGTAGTTTTTACCGAAATTCAATCTATCCTTTGGAAGGAATACTGGAACCGGAAGAAGTGGATGACGCAACGAACGAATTAATTGAGCTAGCTATGAAAAAATTTGATTTGAACAAAGACGGAAATATTCATTTCCCCGAGTTCCGTCACGTTGTCCGCAGAGACCCGTTACTTCTAGAAGCCTTTGGGGAATGCTTACCAAAGGAAAGGGCTACAATGCCTTTTGTATCCCTTCTTGACACAAATTCCCGAAACTACAAATCTTATTTATCATGTCCTAGTGATGTTGGTTGGTCAAGGGAAAGAAAGCGATATGACAAGTTGCAATCAGACCAAGGCATGGACGATTTGAGCATTGCTAAAAATGACTTAAGTGAAGCACCGGCGGCGTGGTCATCTTTAGTAATGACTTCCAATGTTCCACCAATAAGCAGTCCTAAGAAAAAAGTGGGTACTGCCCAAGCCAAATTCAAACCAAAAAGGAAACATGTATGAAAAATAAAATTTTTTATTATTTCATGTGAGCGTTTTTTGCCGTAATTTACATGTGTACTTGTTACCTGCACAAATTACTGAATTATTGTTATTCATTTTTAAAAGCTTTGTATTAATTTTTTGCATACGACCAAAAAAGCCATTATTCGATGGACTTTAAATTAAAAAGTTTCATACTTTTTTTGAACAAAGACTCCATTTTTAAGCTACTCTGTGAGACGATCATATCGTTCGCATTAGACTGACTATGTGGAACAAAATGGGGTATTGTGAACATATGCTTTTTCAGGAATGCATTGGTTTTGATTGAAGTGGCTGCAACTTGTACCACAAACTTGTACTTGTACCATGATCGTATTGCCAGCACAAAGAGATGCAGATGTAAACGCAGAAATGTCTATAATTATCTACCTATATGACTGCTACAGCTACGTACTGTGTGTTCACATTTCACGTACCACAGAAATACAGCAAGCATATATATCAAACTATAATATTTCGCAGTTCCATAGCCCACAACAAGACGTAGGTAGACAAACAGCCACCACGAAGGTATTAATGAGTCTGGCTCCGACTAAATTACGTTGTTTCATGCATACTGATACAATATTGCCCTTTACATTCCTATACACATATATATTATTTGCCCAACAACAACAACATGAAAACCAACCCAACGCGTCCATCCTTTACTCTCAGCCTGTTCCTGATGATCATCGTGATCATCATAATGGAATTTGGTGTATGTAGTCTTCACGTTTCATATTTTCACCTCTTCTTATCCAATTTACGCGAATACACAACAAGGTGAATGCAAGCTGTGCAGAGAATAACAAACCGTGGTGACTCAATGGAGACAAAATATTTGACCTACGCAGTATTTTTGAGATTCGAGGATAAGTTAAAATTGTACAACAAGTCGTTGTATTTTTGTTTCGTCGACTTGGAAGACTTGATTGGTTAGTATGATTTATAAAAATTTTGAGTGATTTTAACTGCTTTCACGGGTAAGTTGTAAGTGAACTGTTGACTGTGAAAAGTAAAAATAAGAACGTTACAACGAAACTTAGATAGTTAGTACACACGCCGTTAAATAATCGACAAATTAATGGCCGTCCTCGCTAACAATTCGGAAGGTTCGTGCGTGCCTCCTGAAATGGCCCAGAATTTGGAAGTTGACGATGATTACAACAAGTATACACCATCAGCTGACTACAACTCTACGTCGGGACGCAATATATTCCGAAATAAAAAGTTTACGAAAAAGCGTCACGAGTCCAAGTCTAGACGAACTGAAATTTCGCAGGACGTTGGCAATGCTTGCGGCAGTGATGAGGGTATACAAAGATTACTTTATTTCTTTATTATTAATTATTTTATGGCAGTATTATCCATATCAGAAACGTTTAAAATAAAGGATCGCTCGTTTTTGATAGACTATCCTCTGGCAACAACTTCAAAGCCAGTAGAATCTCAGACGCAGGCACAGGGGAATTTACCAAAAATTATGTCCACTATCAACAATACCATTCAGAAAATGAGCATTAAGGATAATAATGTGTGCAACAATGTTGTGCCTTCATCAAATTCCACAGGAGGACCAAGTTTAAATAACAGAAATGAGGGCTGCGTTGGTGACGCAGGGTCTTCGGGGAAAGGTTGGAGAGATGCAGGTATTGGAGGTTCCACAACTAATTTGGAGGTGGACGAAACAGGCCATTTGCAACAAATGAGCCATTGCAACAGTAATAACAGCTCTTCATGTAACTTGCAGGGACAGCCACAAGGAAAGAGGTAATACTTTCAACTTTATGTCAAAAGATTTCAAGTGAACGTACATGATTTTGCCTTACATGTTGCATTGCTGAATTTTAAGTCAACATTGCTCATTCTGACACATAATTAACCGTGTATACGTTGGCAGACGGAGGCATCGGAGAAAGCAGCAGTACAAAAGAATGGCTGTGGATGTTCAAAGTGACAAGAAATGCTTACAGCTAAAAATACCGACATCAAACTCATCGGAGGATTCTGGCTTAGGGAAAAGAAAGCGTAATCTCGTCCCGGCCGATGACAATAATGGGGCTTGTGGTGCTGGTGTTATGGTTACCCGTGTATGTGTACCAGTTCCCGTGATTCCTCAAAACGCTTCTGGTTCAACGCAGGGCAATTCCACGCTGCGTTTAATACCTGAACAACGCGTACTGTGGGGAATGGATCCTGATAACGAAGACGCAATAATGATGGATTGCGATGAGTTAGAGAGT
>JAHZNE010002062.1:0-16137 GCA_027744055.1 Callyntrura sp. NNG-2020
TAAAATCCCCAAATTCTGACGTTTTGAGGGTACAATAATACCCAAATTTATTGGTGTACCCCAAAATTAAGCCATTTTTGGGCCCGTTCCCGGAACGGGGATACCAGGATACGGAAGGTTACGGACCCCTGATGTAGCGTCCGCGTCTAAGAAATCCCTGTCGCATGCTACCACTAATAATCGACCAAACAACCACGGCCAGGCCACTACGGTTGTAGCGTAGCGTAGTTGGTACAGAAAGCCGTGCCTTCAACATTGTTGCGGTGATGATGACACTACGCTATCAAACATGGGCGTTATTATTCTCTGTAAATATTTTAGCTAACCATGTATCTTCTTTTATGTCCCTGCCTATAGACAGTTGGTGTGGGGGAACATGTACGTAGTCGCATAATGGATGAAGAGAGATTTATAGGATGTATGAAGACGGAGCTCTATCATAACAATGTCAATGGAAGCGTAAATTAAAATGTCGATGTCCTGTAAACATTTCGGATGTTACGGCTTGTGCCGGCACTAATGCCTTTTCTTCTGGTCTTTTTACAAGACGCGGTGCAATGAACCTGGCACGGTTTGACATAAATCAGGTAAAAGGGAAATAGTTGGTAAGTAAATTAATGGGGAGTGAATATGAAAAGAAAAGATGGTGGGGGTAGAGCTAGTAGAAAATGGACGTGTACTCACCCGCGTTTTCGTGCTTAAGCATACGTATTTCTTGATGGAGCGCCCCGAGGATTTCCACTTGTTTCTCTTGAAGAAACACTATGTAGGGATCCCGTTGTATCACACTCGTTACCTCAAAGCTGTCATGGACGTTACTTTCCCGACCGCCACCACTGCCCCAGCGGATGTCATCGTTTTTGTTGGTGGTTCTTGTGCTGCTGCCGCTGGCAATTAGTCTTTTGTTGCAACTTCGGCACAGGAAGGGTAAAGAGGATGCGGATGAAATTTTCATCACAAGGCCAGATGAGGTAGAAGATGCGGAGTGGGAAGGATTTTTTTGTGGGGAAGGGATACTGGGTAACACGTCGTCTCCTTCTCCGCCAACGACATCTCTACTAGTAGCACTGCTGCAGCTGCTGGAGATGCTACTTCCGGTGCCAACCCTGTGCTGTTGCCGGTCCACATCGCCGAAAACGTCGTAGTAGTTCACAAAAGCTCCTGTGACTGGGGTACAGGGAACCTTGCTATAACTGAGGACGCTTCCTCCTCCGTACATGTCATCCATTAGGTATGGGAATCGATCGGTACAATTACGTTTTCCAGAAAAAATGTCAAATTGATGATATTTTTTCTGTAGTTATTCAAGTTTTCAGGAATATCTTGCCAATCTACTTTTCTGTATTGACTTAAAATTATATGGATACTGACAATGGACTATGTAGAGACGATTTGAAATTATGATTATTATTTTTTTTTAAATTTACACTATTTCTGGATTTCCAGATTTTCGAACTAGTCAATTAAATGAATTCGTGCTTTCACAATATCACATTTCCAGTTCTAATTCTGGCAAAAACCAATAGTTGACGGACGTTTGTTCCTTAAGCTGATAGCACCTAACGAAATATTAAATTAAACAGAGAAATTTCAGTAGTTGTAAAATTGTTTTGCTGAAACCGTACAAAAAATTATAAGAAATTTTAAGAATTTAAAAACCAGACTACTCACACTGGCAAGGTTAATGCTTTTGAGCAGTCACAGTCAGCAGGAGTGTCTTCTCGAGAGCGAACTTCCTTTTCGGTTTACATTTAACAAACACCATCACCACACTAACCAGCCAACTTTGGAGCAAGTACGTACGCGAACTACCACCAGTTCGTCAACGATTATGTGTCATGCGTCCTATCCATCCAACAACTTGGCTGTTACTGTTCGACTCTGTCCATCCCAGTAAACATGCCTCCTAACAATATATGATAAACCTGTCCGACCATCATAATCATAATATTGTACTAAATCGATGCGACGTGGAAAATGTAGAAAGGCGAACGGAAACGCGGCCGTTGAAAGTTTACACCAAGTCTGTAGAGCAATAATATATAATGCTTGCTCAAGTTAGCATATTTTTTTCTCCTTTTCTCCTCCACTGCCACACTCCGTGATCCACTCTTATTTTTCCAGTTACACCGACAATTTCCCCCTAAAATGCTGGGACAGCCCGAAATTTTGTGACGGAATGAAACGTGGAGGAATCGCTGCTGTGGTGTGGTGTGAAGCCACCGTTTGTTTGCTTTTGTAACATAGGTAGTTACACAGAAAGGAGTGTAGCAACAAAGCAAACTCATTAAAATTGACTCGCACCAGTGTTGCTATTACGACTGTGGAATGATAATTACATAAACTACTACTGGCCGAAATGTCTAGAACATTCAGTTGTATAAATATGCAAATATCTACTACTACTATTATTATAACTTTTGTTTCTTCCTTTTTGTCATATCTTTTCCAACGGCCAACTTGCCCATTTATGACCAATATCAAATCAACATTGCACTTTACACATCACTGTTGCTGTCTAAAAAGAATCGAATGACGTCCGAAGTGGGAGGAAGAGCGAAATAATGTCGTAAACTACCCTAGACTGCAGCAACTAACTGTCACAGGCTGTAAGAAGTTGATGGGGCTTCGGTTCGGTTATTTACTACGCGCAACTACTCGACATTTATAGTACGTTGATGACAACAAGGCACAAAGTCACGAATAATAGGTATACAAATGGAAGTATGTATAATTGTGTATGTATGAATGCAGTGCTAAATTAATTGTCTTATGGGAGAGGAGGATATAGCGTGTTGGAAGTTGGAATGTTTTTATTTTTTATGGGGTTCGCTGTTTTTTTTGTCACCGCTTTTTTCATTTTTTCATTACAACTCAGAAAAATGATGGAAAATGGATAACTTGTTGTGTTCTGCATTTCGTGCGCTTAGGTATTCCGAAAAAAAACCTTTGCATCGAGTAATTACCTGTGTATTTGTACTTTTTTTCGTGGTTTCACTGCTTCCCTGATAAAATGTTAGTCTATTTATATTATTGTGAGAGGAATATTCCTGATGTTCCTGACGATCGGTATATTTTCATTGTGTTCGAAATGTATAATGCAAAGTGTTTCAATTTTCTCTTACCCTCTTTTCCACCGCGGCAGAAAATCGTCCCGTGGTTGTGCTGTAGGAGTTTCATTCAATGCGGCTATATGTCTGGAGAAAACATAACAAAGCCGGAGAAATTCCCTTTTTCCGACCGCAGCAGCGGGAATAGCAAGGCAGTCGTAGTAGGACATAGGCGGGTAAACAAAAAACCGAAGGTCTCACAATTTCCTTCGACTTTTGCGTGATATGATATTTACGAAAACATGAAAAACGATGAGGGCGCTTGCACAAGTTGTTGTAATACTATTTTGAGGCGAGCATGACGACGACGGTGATGATGGTAATGATTCTGACAGAAACGGCAGATCGAAGCTTCGGCAAGTTTCTTACAGAATTACTAGTGTATTATAGTGGGGGATCATACAGCTTGATGTTTACCCATTGCCTGGTGAACAAATAGGTATTACATACGTGCTCCATAAAAGTTTATATTTACCGCCTCAACAGTCATTTTTTCTATGAACAGCGATAAATAATATGGATTTTCCAGGGACGATGCCTCGAGCTTCCAGAAATACATAGTTGCACTTTTAAAAATCCGGGAAGCACAGTTTTCGAGTTGCAAAGCGAACGAATCTGAACTGTCCTTGCCACTGTATTTTCATTTATGCATCTATGCATCATGATTAATAGTTTGGTCTGATATGCTAATACCAACATACGTCATATTTACCGAAACTCGACCATCTAAAATACAGGGTAAGGGGAACACGGTGTAATCCCATTCTCATGCAAGTATGAAATATTTAGTAGCTCCTCTTCGAGGTGTAATGTTAACATGTCTCGATCCAGTATGATAGCTTTCTCCAGGGAAAGTCTCCCAGGCTTCCGCAATCCCACATTGTCTGCCAATAATAATACAGTTGCCATTTTCTACTTTCTCCCATCCTTCGATTCATAGCGTGATAAATTGAGACACAGACACACAGCCATGGGAAAATTTCCCTGCTGCCATTTTGTTCCCATCACCCATTTTAAATAAAATAGTCCCATGCATGGGTGTATATATGTTAAACAACTCGCCAATGCTATATATTTCATATTATGCATGTACAATTGGGATTTTGTCGCGTCGTCGTCATCAAACTTGCAACTCGGTGACACTTATTTTCAAGGCATAATGAAATCCTAACAGTTTTACCATTATGTAGTACCCCTTGTATTGGCCACACAGTCACCCACTTTACACAGGAGAGCTCCCCCAAAATGCTCGGGTTGCATCACGTTGACCATGAAGAGATACTTAGCATTGAAAGCAACTCATTTATCCAACTCGCGCTCTCCCGATGGACAATGTTTACACATCTACGTGTATATCAGTAACTTAAAAACATAGCAAAGCAAAGCGGTAAGCAAATGATGATTTTTCTCCTCTTCCAAAGAAACTGAAGTTTACATAACCTCGGGATAACAGGGCTGTTTCCCGTTTGCATGCAACATGCATCCCTCCGCTGGAATTACCTTTGATTACAATTTTGGCATTGAATTGCCAATGGTGGTAGTGACCAAAATAACCATGCTGCTGGCTGATTGCCGGGTTGCAGGTGGGAGAGGTAAACCGGGAAAGCATAACTAATAAATTTCCGTTATTTCACCAAAAACCAAAAAAAAGACTATTGTGCAATTCTGTAGATATATTAACCGATTAGCGCCACCATCATCAATCATAATCATCACGAGCAGTAGCTAGTGTGCCTAAGCCAAGCAGTCAACATTGACTTGCCGACCATCGTCGTCATCGACTGTCGAAGGAAAGTGCACTGTACGGCAGTATTTTCCTCCTCTCCCAGTCATAATTTTTGTTGCATGGCTGCACACACATCATGTGAGGTATATACATGTTTACCTTTCTACTCTCTACTTTCATTCCCCTCTTTATTACTTTTTAGAGAAAAGGAAGTTTTTGGTAAAAAGTGGAAAAGCCATTATCCCATGTGTCTTGGCTAGTGTCCACCGTCTCCCTCTCGTCAAATCAATAATATCGTAATATGAACTACACTTGAGTGTGTTAATGACGAATTTATGGGGAACTTTTAGTGGAACGACGACACTACTTGAAAATAAAGGCTTTTTCGTCAGAGACCTACATGTCGTCGTGTGTTCTGTCAGAAAATGTGGCCTTAAGTAATAAAAGCATTTGTGGCGACGATGTGTTTTTAAATCGAATGTACCTACAGGCGAAAAGGAGAGACCTTCAGAAGTAAATGTCAGTTGAGGCGACTGTCTGCAAGGTAATAACTGTTCATTTACGGGGCAAGGAGAAGGAGTAAAGTATTTTTTGAAAAATTCAAAAAATATAAAAATGGCGACACGAATTCAATTAAGGAAAAGCTTCAATTTTACTGCCTAGTACATAGTGAGTGATATGTAGGGCTTCCCCAGTCTGAATTTAGAGGAGGTTTGGTTGGAATTAAAGGGTAATGGTAGACCTTGCAAGTAGCTATTTCGCCCAAAGTAATATTGAGCACTGCTTCAACATTAACAAAACAGCATTAAAAGCAAGCCTAAATTATATAGTACAACGAGAGCAAAAACATTAACCTTCATGTATTAATTCGTCCAAATTCCCCGCGGCAGCCAGCTAAATATTGACAGTAAATATTTTACAAGTTGTACATTCCGTCATATTTTTTGTATTATTATTTTCAACATTGGAGCGATTTCTTACGGAAATTAGTAACGGCGTTACCGAGTTTTATTGGCCCATAAGTCGGGAGTTTGACGAGATTAATTTTTTTAAACAACAATAATGGATAAAAGAATGAAACCCCATTTGTGTGAAATGTGTAGTTAACCCAACCGTCTATTATCCTAAATAATCCTAACCATTTATAACAATTCTACATTTTGTGTAATGTCTTTTTTAAATATTTTAATGCCAAGCTCAGAATGTGGGACATGTTTTAAACTCGGGCATTTTCTGGTTTATTTTCTACACGTTACAGACAGTTTTGTAGGAACTTGCATATTGCACAGCTTTTTAACGTTCACTTGATGTTGATATTGAGAATGTATCGACCGTGACAGTCAAACTGAAAGAAAGACTGCTGCAGCGGAAGAGTAAGAGTATAAAACAAATAGCCTGTTATTTTCATTATGTTTATGTTGGCCATGGCCATACATATATTTAGATTCTATCATTTCATACTAAATTGACCAACAAAATAATAGGTCCATAATCAAAAAATTTTGAGCTTTCTCTTACCATTATTTACACAAAAAATAAATTGTACAGCAGGTCCTCCATTATGACAAAATTCATGAACAACTTAAATTATTTTGAGACTTACATATATATAACGACATTATACACGTAACATTCAAATTGGATTTTTACTTGTTGGTAGAAATGAAATTTCATGAAAGATTTCAATTAAATCGACCAATGAGAACTCGTGACTTGTTCAATATTTTATTTACTGACATTACGACAGCTTTACTTACACGTGGACACGATACGCGAATTTCAACCCTGGGAATAGAGTGTTGTCTGTTGACAGTTGAGAGTTAGTGAAAGGACACAATTTATGACATGATGTTATGTTAATTATCCGCTGTTCCCTTATACAGCAACAGCACCTAGAACACTGTAAGCAAAAACAGAATCACACATATTCACACTCTACTGAATATGTAGTCTAAAAGGCAGCATTGAGCAATAGTCACGTTGTCATGGATGCTCATGCGAAAGAGAAAGTATCACTTTTATAAATGTAAATCTAGTTTAAAGTAGTTTCTTAGTACAACATGCTGTCTGCCCCCCTTTTGTATACTATTGCTTCCGGTTTCGTGACCAACCACACACAGTGTCGAATGCAAGCTTCCGTTGCGTTGTAATAATGAATGCAAACAAATAAAGCATGAAATACAAAAAAATGCCAATGACCGGTTGTTACGGTTTTTTAAACTATGTGGAATATTTTATCAAACGGGGGAAAAATGGGAAATGTTATGGGCGAACATGCGTTATTAAACTGACTATTCGTTTTGCTTCATAAAGAAAAGAACAAGACGAAGAGTGAAAAACAAATACGGTTCCATTACGAGCTTGTAGTTTGTCTGTTTTGGAATTTCCAACAGCGATAAGCACTATAGCTAAGTTATTTTGGTAGGCACATTTGTCAATTTTCTGTGTAAATACCTTTTACATACGTGGCTGTTTCCTTAATATAATAGTAATAATAAAACAGGAAACTATATATTATTACAAACGCAGGTAAGCGACGAAGAGGATAATGCAGTGAAGGTTGTATAATAAAAACAAAGTTTATACTTAGATCCTCGTTCCTGTTCCACAAAAAACTAACAACAACAAACAACGTTATTATTACGGACTCGAAGTGGGCTCATTACTGGAAAATTTTGACTCTTGACTATAACGCAATTTTTTGATTTTACCTGTGGTCTTTAGAAGTAGATGAGTTATATTAACAATCACAAAAGTCGACACATGGGCTTGGGATTTGGCATAGATAGAGGTTTCAAGCCGAAGAAAAGATAGCCCCTTATTGATCCCAAAACTTAAAAACAATTTCAAAATTGCTTTCATTTTCGAGCTACACCCCAAACTAACCTTAAATGCCAACATTAAGACCAAAGTAAAAAGTTAAATTATCTTCATAACTTTTTTTTTACGAAAGTGTTTGTAATGACCAATGCCTGGTATTGTCTGTGTTTCGTGAATAGTGAATATGATGATGATGTTCACTGTAAACCAGAGAGATGCATCGTAAATTTGTAAAGCCCGATTTGTCATATTACTTAAGCCGAAGACCCGGACTGCTAAAAATTTGTAAGCCATAAAAACCCAGAGTTTGTGTCAGAGTATGAAAATTTTATATTTTACAGGAACAAATGAATGTGAAAACACTGCTACTTCGTGTATCACTGTAAACCAATGATTGGCGTTTAATAATAAAAAATTAACGCAGTTATGTTACGAATTTGACAAATTGCATCGTATATTAGACTTGCACGCATGAAATTTGGTAATTTTAAATTTCGGGGTTTCGTTCGGGCTCAGTTGTTACCCAAAAAACCCCTTTCAACCTTTTAATTATTTTCGAAAACCTACCTGATTCAAGCACGATTGTATAGACAAGTTGGAAAACCGCCAAGCCAGTGCGACCTCAACGTAACTTTCTGCTTTCAACTTAATTTACAAGTAAGACTGTATCTGCGCAGTGTGGCTCTCTGTCTCTGATAAGATGAAGACGCGACATAGGCATAACTCCCAAACTGATTAAAACTTTTTAATTCTTTGCAACAGCATAACTAATCGTCATATGTTTACTTCAAAGTTGAACTTTCATGAAATAAATTAGCAAACACACTTACGGGTGCAACGAATACAGATCTTATCTTAACTTTTGCGATAAATCCATCTTATTGCAAAAACCTTCCACCATATTCTGTCTCCTCACACACAATATTCCTTTCCCATAATCTATCGCTCAGATGCTCATTTTATGCACTTCCACTCAGACTATTGCTCGCCATGTCAACTTGTTCAAATCATGCTTGCATAATAATGCCAAATGTCTAGTCTACGACTTACAATACAATCAATCTTAAATTTTAATTCACTCGCCAATTAGCTTGCCACACATGTACTGCTTCATATGATTTGATAGATTTCCATAAGGAGTAACGGAAAAAACGGAGAAAACGCTTTGAACAAAGTAGCAAGATGCCATTTTAGTTCATTCAGATGTATGCATTTTATGTAGAATACGATTTAGATATTAATTTAACAAAAATAATTTTACACAGCAAAATACAGTAGGCGTGTTTTACACAATATCGATACGTAAGTAAGTAACTCGTATGTTTTGGCGGGTTGGGATCTGTGATGGTGTCATTATGTCATCGGTCATCACCAAAGTCATTTCTGATTTTTTTTCCTACTCACAAGTAAACAGATATACGGGCACAGGTCATTGAGTTTGAGTCAGTCTGGATTTTACACATAACAGTAAACGTAATTGGTAATTCGATATGCAGTGCATGTACATACATTTCAATGTATTGCAAAACTAGTAAAACATCTGCCGAGTTAATTTAGACGTTCGCTCAGTTCTCTGTCGAACTTGAACCCCAGAGTATTACATCTCAGTTTACCATCCAAAATGGCTAGTAGAAAATGATGAAATGAAAACTCAAGGCCGCTTAAAACACTAGGATTTTTACCATTCACAGTGATTCCCAAATGCAATTGATGCAAATGCAAAAATACAACTGCCTTGGTAGATGATTTAAACTAAACTTGCCGTTCATTAATGACGGCACACTTTGCGACTAACTTAAAAAAATCATTACCCAATGCCCCTTTTGTTGTGACAGTTGGTTGAATAACCATTAGCCAGGTCCTTATCCTCCTTAAGCAGCCAACTTGCCAGTTACAGTTTGTATTGTCATGATACGCCGAAACGAATAGAACGCTAGCGTGTGTAACGTGTTTCATGTTCGCTTTTGACAATTGACCTCTCGGATTAATGTTAAAATGTGCAACATTACTTACATCGGTATTTTTTAATTTTAGTCGGAGAAAAAATGTGCTGTTCACGATGGATGCTGCATTAAATCATTTACAAGGCATATATCACTTTGTGAATTCTATATCGACGAAATGAAGCAAGCAAAAGTATCAGTTATGATATCGTCATGTTGTAGTCAGAAGGTTAAGCGGCAAGAATAATGATAGCAAAATGACTTGATCATTCGTCACTACACAGTCGTGCTCTCGTTTTAACATGTGCAGTTAGGTAATACGACATACGACTTCTTCGCAAAAGCGTAATAAATGCGATAACAAGTTCGGAGCAGGAGCAGTATATAAAGTGTAAATGTTTACATAAAGTACTCCAACTTGAGCATTTCAAGTTGTTTTCCTTTCTGTTGAATTGAAATTGAAAGCATCCTATGTACAGCGCCGTTTTGATCTGGTTTTTTTTACACTTCTGAGTTCTGGTCCAGGATCATATGGCTCCCAAATACCCATATAAAATTTTCTATAGTCAATAGTATCGCAACCGATGTTCACAATTTTAACTGTTTTCTCGTTTTTACGACGTAAATAGGAATGCAACACAAATACAATAAAAAATAATGAGTGAAATTTCGTCGTCTCGTATGAGCGAAGGAAAGATGTGATTTTGCATCATGGAAAAGGAATAAGAGTAGTAGTCGAGTAGAAGCGATCTGAAAGATTTTTGCACAGCCTGAATTATCTGTCTTGTTACGTGGTGATATTCCACTGGATTCCACTTACGTGGATGTATACCGATATAATGATCAGTGTAAGTCACGTCGTCACGGTTGTACTAGCAAGAACATCATAATTGTAAGCATTGTGCGTTCGTCCTGTAAAAATTAAATTGACTTCTTCCTTCATTTTCCGGGTTACCCTTTATCATATTGTTGTCAGTGATCACAGTTTAGCATAAATATTGTAGGACGTCGTAGTAGTGAAATTTATTTCTATGCATACTAAATGTACGAACACCTTTGTTCTGTTTCTGAACTATCTTGAATCTTCTTGATACAGATATACTGCCCTGCTGCTGCATGGATCGGATGGACCAGTTATGATGATAGCCTTACTTGAAAGGAACAAACCTGTTGATATCGTGCTTGGAAAGAGTAATAGTCTCAAAGATATGCAATACGACGATGTAGAACAAAGTGTATCACCAGAGCTGTTCCGGCAAGCGGTAGCCCCAGCTGCCAACTACCAACTTACCGGGTACCCAACTTGATATTAACAGGCACTAAGCGGGGCACTCGGCTACTCATGGAATATACTGTTATTGAATACATTTTCGCAAGAGACACCAGGTTGAATCAGTGCCCCCCCCCAAATGCGTAACGAGAGCCTGGTCTCTAAACAGAGTTCGCAGCAGCCGGCTACCAATCTGGAGATGCCAAGCTCCCCGGACCGTGTAACTGATAGCCCTACCACCTCGGATTGGCACTCTCGCTCTCTACGACAAAAATAAGAGTGCGCTAGGAGCAGAAAAGAAATGCACATGGCAATGCATTCATAGAATTTTACCGTCGTGTCTTGCAAATTCCCAATCGTGAATACCCAATACTATTTATACAACTTTCGTATGCAGTTTCCTGGACTCCTGGACATACATACATAGCCTGGTATGCGTACGCTAATGTGATTTTAAACTAGCCACCAACAAGCTGATCCGTTGATGAGTCTCTATTGCTGAGCTACAGTATAATTCACTTTGTGGTGAGAGTGTCGGGTAAAAAAGGACTCCTTCGACTCCGTCTGATCATTTCATGCAGATCACTGGTAAATGTTACTCTTCCAGTTTTATAAAAATAAATCTCCGAAAAATAATCTGAGATTGTAGTGAACTTCCGTGAGTGAGTTTTTGTGTATGTTTTCTTTTGCCAGTGTTAATAATTGTGATCAAATTTAATTATTCTTCGGCAGTTTAGTCAGCAAACAACATGGTGGAACTGGACATGCACTTGCCTTACCTTAATTGCGTTGCGTTAACCCTCAAGTTGACGGCGAAATTATTGGTTGTGCTCCTGGTATCTTACATGATGTATTGGAGTACTTATCCGGTGGACTTCCCGTTCGCCACACAAGAAGTTTTGTAAGAATGAATACCTATTCCAAGAGTAGATGTTAGCAATGTTTTAATCTGTTATTATGCAATGCACGTAAAACGATGCACGACCCTGTGATTTTAAATATAATTAACATTTAAATTTGTCATGTTGATCCTTCAGTGGGGAAACTGGACAGCCGGATAGTCTCTGCGAGAATGACGATGGAAGCTATTGGACCTCAACCGTACGCAGTGTTCATAAACTTGTCGGTAAGACTATTTGATCGAGCATCGTAAAAGATGATGTACATTGTTGATGAATTAATTGTTACCCAATTTAAATCATATGTACTAATATTTTAATTTGACGCTTTCAGTTGCTATCGTATGCCATTTTCTGATACTAACGTTGTCGACGTCCTATTTCATGTTTGTGATGTGTGTCATGCTTGAAGTGATTTTCCGTCCTCCTGATTCCAGTCTTGATGATGAGGAGGAGGATGAGGAGGAGGATCGCAGCACTGGGCAGTTTTATGAAGCAGAACAAATATTTTAAGATACGAAAAATGAAGAGTCAGATAAAGAAGTTACAATTATGTGTAAACCTAATAACTAAACGTGTGTATAACTGGAATCTACATCATATAATTAAATTTACATTCCCAAATCAATGTTCCAATTTATGCATTTAAAAAATAGTAGTTTTTAGTAACACTGTTTGTGATGGTGTAAACAGTATAATATTTACTTTTTTACTTTTATTGTTAACCTTTTATAGTATCTCACTGTAGGTTAAGGTACCTTTTTTAAAATGAAAACTTCATGGAAATAATTTAGATTTCTTTGTAACGGAATGTGTTAATGTCTTCTTTGAATCTTTCTCCTTTTTGAAATTACAAAGCAATTGATTGTTGATTGTATGATTACTGTTCATTACTGTAATGTTAGCATTACCCTACCATATCCGTTTTGACTGTTTATGTATTACTTCGATATTCAATTGTTTCCTGACAATGTAACTGTCAAGATTCAAAAGGATAAGATCGAGAAATTTTTATACCTATTGTTGTAATAAGAAGGCTATATGTTCCCTAATTGTACTCTGCAAAATCTTTAACTGTTTGAACATTTTTACAAGTATGTATGAATATTGCCATTACTTGTACTATTGTGACAATAATTTGTAATTCTAACGTAGTGTGTACCTGTTGCAAGTTAATAGTTCATGAATCAGATTGTAGTGTAAAATTAAAGCCGTTTTTACCAAGCTAAAAAAATTATAACACTCCTTTGATATTCATTTGTGACGCCAATACGGCCAAGCCAATTTATCGTAGAATTATATGATTTTAAAGAATTGTATTCCTATCATGTTTGCTTTTTCATGCAATGGTGTACTAACAGTTTTATAAATTGTGGACAGGCACCTCTTGCGGAAGAAAGGGTTGGTACATGAAACTTACAGACTCCCCATTAGGATTGTCTATTCACTATGTCTCTGCAAAATTTTGGAGCATGTTAAACTTGAGATTATAACGCCAATTCCTGCTTTCTCATAGCGAAAGATTAGGTATATAGAGTTTAAATACACGCATGATTTCCTTGGCAACGAAACACGATAACTTGATTACCTATACGCCTGTCGATCTGGGAACAAGTATTATAATTACAGATTATACTTTCTGTAATTCAATCGTGACTTGAACTTTTTGACTGCAGTCGATTGTTAAATACAATCGTTATAAATAATACACTTCCCTTGATTTGAGCTGACTTGATTCCATCAAAATGCAAATTTAAATCCTTAATGCTTAAAGTATTACCTTTCAGAAAAGGCAATCCAACAAGGTAATGCAAAAGTTTACTGGCATACAGTTGTCGTGTTCAAATTTCAGGGTTACACAGGTCATTTCACTCTTGCTCCCGTACAGAGGTAACTCGTGGAATGTCTTTTCCTTGAATTCAGGGCAAGGTGTCATATTTTTACTTCCCTTTAAAAAATTTCATACGAAACTAAATTTGAATTTGAAGATTTGACTACTTCATTTTACCTAAGGTAAAAATGTTTCGGCCTTATTGAAGGAATCTATTACCTTTCACAAATATCGCTTCGAAGTTTCAAGTTCCCCCAATTACTTTCGTTGTCTTTAATCCCTTTTCCTTGATTACTATATATGAATATGTACTACTATGTACAGTAGTACAGTCAATACATTATTGTATTGTTTCATTCTTCTGTTGTAATGTAGTTCATCTTGTCATAATGCATAATTTAAAAAGCGGTCAACGGCAGCGTCATAGTGGAAGGATCATAAATGTCATTCTACCTGGAAAATTGTCAGTACCACTTTGTCATACCTGTTTTCATTGCAAATAGTAATGAGTTCCTACTTAGGTACATATTTCAGAAAATGTCTTCGCATTATACGTTCAAGGTCGGTGGTATTGCCACACATTTTTATAACGACACCAAGAAATGGTGTGATATCTAACGTAATCACTAATTTAGTTTCATGATTGAATAAAATGATTACTTAAGATGGTGATGAAGTCGATGACCATGGGATTATAATGCACTTTAATAAAGAATACTTAAATGCGGATGGGATTGTGAAATACAAAATTGGTTGCTGTTTTAATGCCTAATTAGATTAGCAAATGCTCAAACATTACCTACATACAGCAAAAAAAAGTTCTGACAGTCACCAGTTTATCATACTTTCATTTCAACTTGTTCAGTTGTCTCAACTGACAACTAAATCATATTTAAATAATTCGTAATGCCATTTGCATTTCTACAAGTGCAACATGGAAAGTTGGATGCAGAGTAAGTTTACCAACACAAACGTGGAAATAAGTCAAAATATATTTTTTTAAATTCTAAATTAATGACCATTCGTTCCGTTCCTGAATATATTAAATTAATTAAAGTGCCTCTACTTGATTTGTATTTAGATTTGAGCGACTCTTTCTACAGCAGTGATTACTACTACAATCCAAATGTACAATTTTCGGTCATCCCAGAAAGCAATGCCGAACCTAAAGAGCCCTTGCCCAGCACTTCGGCGCAAGCTGCAGCTGCGACAGAACAAAAGACAGAAGAGAAATCTGCTGAAGAACCGAAACCAATCAAGCCAAAACGACGAGGTAAAGGGAGGCACAGTAAAATTTTACTGGACGGACCCCCCTACAAATGCGACGTTTGCGACAAAGTTATCGACGAATTCCAACGTTTCTTGCACCATCGCCGCTATCATAATCGAAAGCCCTCCTTCTTTTGCCCGGTGGAGGGTTGCGGGGAAAACTTCATCATGAAGAGCTATTTGGAACGACACTTGGATTTTTATCATAGTAGTAACCAGCCACTTTGCTTTGCTTGCCCTGCGGGAGTTACCGGCTGCAACAGGAAATACGTGTCGAAGAATTGGCTCTCCCGACATATTTCAGAGCACGCCCGGCGACGACACATTTCGACAGCATTAGAAGAGACATTGAACAGAAGTATTCTTGAGGATCCCGACTGGGGCACTATGGCAGCTACAGTGAATCCGACACCACCGCCGATTCAGCTGCAAGCATATGCAGGTTCAAGTGGGCAGCAGCAGAGTCAAGTAATTCATCAGAGCAACACGGTAATGCAAAATACCTTTGAGCAACCGCAGCAAGTATCTATGAGCATTCCGGAGGGGATGGGGAACGCTCCGTACTTTCAAAACATGCAGGCATCTTGGAATTACTCTAACGGGGGAGAGCAGGCTACACCCCCGCTATATCAGGCGCCACCGGAACCCCCAATGATCCCTTCTTACTTCAATTACTGGGTTGCTCCCAATGGTGGAACTGAGCAGAACTATGGCAGCGGCACCTATTGATTCAACATTCATATTATACATGATTTTTACTACATTCTTAATTAAAATTTGTTGTCAGATACATTAGTATATTACATTGGATATATTATGAAATTTGTAACCCATTCGATTGTAAAAGTATGCAAAATTGACTGTATCTTAATAAATACGATAGTTCGTCTTTTTCTTTTCTTGTATCCTAAATAAGCCGAAACGACTGCTACTGTTTCAATTTTACATATGCATTTTCACCATTTCGTCGATGCGCATGCGATGGCTGCACCACCAACCGTCGCTGTGTAAAGTGACAGTATATTCCAATTACCACGTATCTGTTAATGCTTCTGATAGCCAGTAGTAGTAGTAGAGCGTAGTTGGAGGATCTTAAAGTTGGAAGCACACCATAAAGTGTAGAAATAAAACATGCCAACTATTACCGACTTTAGCAAAAAAATGTCGCTGTGGGAGCTCGATGTGGGGAATTGTGATTGGTCGAAGTTCTCAATTTAACTACTGTAACATATTACTAATATGTATACTTAAATGTATACTCTGTACACA
>JAHZNE010002063.1:0-12573 GCA_027744055.1 Callyntrura sp. NNG-2020
TATGAGCGACTTCGTGAAGGACTGCTTTCCCTCCGTCCCAGACTTTTTTTATTTAAAAAATTACGGACTATCCTGATACCGTTCGCTTCATCAGTATTGAAAATGTTTCTTGTATGATCCTTGGATACGTAGACAATTTTTCTCAATGTGCGCGCAATAGTGCGCATTCATTACAAAAAATTCCGTACATTGCAATTTGTGTGCTATTTAACCTGCTATGTCACGACTGGGGGCTGACAATTATTGTGCTTAGATACAAACTTTCCGTTGTACCTCCTGTCCACAAAAAGCTCATGTTTAATTACAGTAACCAAACCTATGAGTCGTTAAAAACGTAAAAAGTTAGATCACTAAATAGTGTGTATGTGTGTGTGCAGTATTTAATGCTCCACATAAATGCACGGTAAGCAATTACAGAGTGTACCTATAAGTGTGTTACATATGCAAATTTGTACGAAAAGTGATTGTAAATGGTGGTCGGTCGGTAATTGAGTAGAAGGTTAAAATAATGTTGCCTGCACACACACAGGCACGTATTTACGATTTACTGTTTACCCACTAATTCTAACATCTTCTTTGTACATTAACCGTCACCACACTCACACGCCTTACTACCATAAATAAACTTAAATACTCTGTATATATTTTGTTATGTGTGATATGGACATAAAAATGGCCGTAGTGAAGTGAAGTGCATCTCCAAGAATGGGAGCATTACCTATTATTATTATGACTAGTAAATTGAAAGGTAAACACAACACGACGGTGACAAACATCGCCCGATATAAAGTATATAGAATACGATAGTTATTTAAGCAAGCATTGCATTAATGTTGCACAGTACACATTAACGAAAGAACGTAAACAATACAGATATTTGCTGAATTGACTAACGACGAGGCTCATCATTTTAATATCTATTGCATTTGCTTACTCTCACCGTAACTTGAACCTATATATACAGTGTGTTGCAGACAAGGCGTACAAGCAGTCTGTTGAAAATGAAAAATCGCACACCTCCCTTTTCATTTATGTATTTATTACTAGGCGAGGCAAAAGTAGCTGTCAATGATTTTCGATACAGGTAGGTACAGTCAACACCCAATTATATCGAGTGTGCAAAAACAAAATGCTACCTGCGTATTGAATTGTCCTATTAAAAATATATTTTAATGCTTCATTAATATCGTCTGAGTCATCAGCTTCACCAACAGGCTACTGCACGAAATGTGAAATGTACGACGACAATAGGATGGAACTAATCAAAATTATTTTAAAACGCGTATCGTGTAGGTACACCGCGTATACCACATATACATGCTGTGTTACAAAGCGACGTTATTTACTTTAATTTAACAAATGGTGAAAATGTAATTTGGTCTAATTACTATTTTCACATTCTTGTTGTTTTGCATACATTTGCAAAGTGGGAAAGTACACATCTCGTAACACAAACGTGAAAAAGGTATTTGAACCTTGTACTACGGCAAGAGATTACATTTTATAAACGAAATAAAAATTGTCGTCGGTTTTGCATACATTTCATCTCGTCCCAGCATCATCAGCCAACAATGCACACATATGCACTGTCTGTGCATATAATATATACAATACGTAACATTATAAACAAGAAAAAGAGAAGTCAGCAACCTTTCTTTCTTTGGACCACAAGATTACTTTGTCTTCACGTCAGGCCGCTTGGTCGTCAAGATTAAAAGTATGTCGCTCTTGCTGCATGTCCTATCTTATTTCCATATTTCCATCCTTGGATGTGCTACACTAAAATACTAATACACAGGAGATGAACTTTCCAGAATTGCAACTTCTACATTTTGTAAGATCCTTGTAACTAACTTAACTGACAGGTTACTTTTTTCTCTTAATTCTAGTGCTCAGAGTGTGTTCTGTTCGTCTGTTAGTATTAACGTAAGCATTGTATATTGCCATATAGGTCGAATAATAAGGTGCATTACACGTCAGGGACTTGTAGATGTTGACAGTGTAACGTAATTTACTTCTTACTTTTGCACTAAATAAAAAATATACATATCTTTAAGCAAGCACTTCACTTGATCACAAAAAATTGTAACTGACAACGAGATTAATTTGAAATTGCGTTTATGTAGCTGTAGGACCAGTTATGATGCAAGTTTCTTAAAAATAAATGTCGGGACACAAATCAATACTTCATCATCATCCTTAAAATCAGCAGCACCGTATAGTAGAGTTTGAATGGAGAAGGCGTTTTCCTTTCGCCAAGCTGTGAATTCCTTGAACTGGTGCAACTTCACATTTAATAAAATTCGACATAAAGCAACATTCGCGTCGAATTCAAATTGAAGAGTAAACTAAATTACCTTGATCTTTATTTTCCGTAAAAAGTACTGACGACGACGACGCGAAGACATTTCACAACAATCACTAACACTACTCTTAGTTAGCTCCCCCGCTCAAAATCGAGACATTTTATGAACTTGATTTATACTCCTTGTATTTTAGATCAACTGATGATTATGTTATTTAGTCATGTTTATTAAGAGTAAAAAGCTCAGTCAGACTATTTTTCAAAAGAAATGATAACAGTTTGGTAAATAATGAACAACGAGGCAGTCGCCCACTACTTGCACCTTCCAAAATATACGTAGTAATCGTATAGTTTATTAACACGCAGCGAAGTAAAGAATACAAAGCGCTATATCGCCACAAAAATTCAGATGCATTGTTTGTGTAAGGCTGTTGATGATAACATTTGATGAAACGTTATTCTCGTTTTCTACCACTTTTGCAGGTCAAATTAATAAAAAATCTCCTTCTTGCAGATAATTTTTATGGCACGACAAAAACATACATAACTTTCAAAATAACAACACATTTTTCACCCTCCACACTTAAATAAAATCTCTTATTTGTCATGCAAATTTTTTAATGAACTCAAAATGGAGATGGAATGGCGAGATGTACCATAATGCTTGCACCGCAATCACACATCGGTGGTGTATCAGCGTGAGTAACAAAACTTTGATCGGTCTCAACAGCGGAGGAGGATGCATACCAGATATCGCACTACTATAACGCCCAGCAGGACATGTCGTTATTTGGCTTACTTACATTTTTAACACAGCCAATCTTTGCACTAAAAACCAATATTATTTTTGGGGTTAATATTTTTCCTGTTGACGCTTTACCCTTTTGTCTGTATATGGAAAGGTATGCTTCCTCAACTGCACACTTTGTTCTTCTTTAAGTTCACTCGTCATTTTGATGAACCCGAAGAAGCATTGGGGTTTTTAGATAACAATGAATACTACGAATATCCATTTATTATACACTCCTGTGCATATCAATAAGGTGCTCAGTACACATTCAGCGTATTTCGTGAACGAACACACACACACACGCAACACAAATCTAAAAAAATATTCTACTGATATGTGAACGTGAGGATAACAGATATGTGATTGTGATAAACTGAGGCGGTAATAATAAGTTTACCTTCTGGTTTTAGCAGCCCTTTTCTGTCAGCCTTCAACCTGACACTTGTTTCTTCATTGTTGTGGTAGCAAGAGCGCGCGGAACCAAACTCATAACTGGCAAATGGCAACTACCAAAACGCTAGCTACTTCCTGACTGACATTGACTTTTTTATGATACCTCCGTCTTCCACTTTTTCCATATCATTGCCAGTAGCAGAATCCCAAAGTATACATACAGAAAGATAGCGATAAAAAGGCAGAACTGAATCCGTAGGCAAAGAAAAAAAATCAGAGAACAAGTTAAAAAGCAGAATGCTATATTCGTAGCATGTGTGCGTTGTGTGTGTATTAAGAACCAAATTGTGATGATGAAATACGTTATGATAATAACATAGGGGAGCAATGTGTACACAGATTACATTAATGCTTCGTTTTATAACATCATATAATTTCGCGTCTAAAACTCAATAATACCGGGTTATATTGCCTCATCATCATCGTCATCCTCAAGTTTCTCATTCATCATCACTAATACCATCTTCTTCGCTACGGCACGATACACAAAAAGGAAGTTAAGGAAAGTGGTAAATAGTATATAATCGCACTTGTTCATAAAAATATCATTCCCTGCAGCAAAAACCTAAAACAAGCATTTTTCTCTCGCTATTACACCGTACTGTAATAAATGTCTAAATAGCAGCAGTAGAAGTACGAAAATGATTATGATTAGATCTGACTTGTTAGAATGTAATAATATAAAGCAAAGAAATTGGTGATGAAATTTTTAAATTCTTTCAGGCCTACATGTTATGAAATATCCGTACATGATCATGATGATGAGGTACTTACCTATTACTGTGCACGTAAAGAATCAAAACATGATTTTTAAAAAAAAAAGTTACATACAGTCTGGCAGCGCAAGCACAGAAGGCATGAAAGTAAAAAAAAATAGAGAATACATTGAAGACGAAAAAAATCATTCACACTCTTGCTTCCTCTAGCTACATCGGGCAATAAACTGACGCATGTGAATACGTGTGTGTACGCTTTGGGTGCAAAGCGTGCATGTTTGCGTTTCCTCACAAAACTACCAGCGTCTGACTGAACAATCTGAGCAGCAACAGCCCTATATAGCAGTAAAGCGATGCAATTCCAATCGTTTCTGGTACTACTACAAAAGCTATGAAGATTATGGGAAATAACTGAAACTTAAGTATGTAGTGGGAGAAAAACAGGTGAAGTCTTCTGGGATACGACTGTGGCTATTGTGGTATTATGTGATTGTTGTTCTTTGGCATTTTGTGTTGGTGGTGTTTTTGATGCACCCTGAAGCAAAAATAATAAGATTACGAACAACAACGATGCAAGAAAATAAATGTGTACGAAGGAATACGAAAATACGATAAACGCCACATGCCCACGAAGCTCTCTGTGTGTAACTGTTTGGGTAGGAACGTAAATGTGTTACATTGTACCGTGTGTATCAATCACCATCATCCTCCTCCTCATAGTACGTTTTGCTGTACGGGGAGTTTCTGTGCCTATCCTCCTCGTTTACGGCTTGAGGAAAATTGTTGAATCGACATGGTATAAGCCATTTTATACAGTCTCGCAGGAAAAGCAGAAAAGAAAGGCTACAAGGCTAGTCAGTGTAGTAGTAGTAGTAGGAGAGTGCTCGTAGAAAATTGTGAACGAAGTTTTTTTTTTCATTCCATGATGATGGTTCCTGGTCTCTCTTTACGGCTCTTTACTATAATTCCGTGCGCCACAAGAGCTATTCCATTTATACTGTGGTGGAGGCATGCACAAAAGTGGTCTCATCTAGTAGGTAATGCCAATCTCTAACCATCTAACCTGTATCGTCGACCTCCTTGAAGGCAATGAAAAGGAAGAAAAGATAAAAGCTTGGGTGAATGACAGACGGGCAAAATATTGCCATCTAGAAGAAACTGCATCTTTTGGGGAATAATTGTGATAATAAGATATGAACTTTTTTGCGGGTTATAGCATGTAAAAAAATGATATACCTGGGTGTACTTAATAGGGACTGGTTGTTTGGGAGGCCTACAGGGAGATTACGTGTTTGCAATAACCGAGCATTTGAATTTGAATGGGGTAGGGAAAATATAATATTACACAGGCGATTTGCGAATGAGATAAGACCAAAACATGGCAGTAACGGGTTTTCCGTGCCATTTTTCCATTTTGACAGCATAAATATAGGCAGAGCAATTTGTTTCAAGAGTATTTATATATCTGCATTATTTGCTATATCTAACATGGTTTGAAAACTGCGCAATGAACCAACCCCCAGTTTGTAAATCAAAAAAATAACCTCAGATTTTCTGTTAACTTTAATGGAGTACTAACCAAGTCGATACTTTAAATACATAGGACCAGGCTCATATTTATTCATGAGAAGAAAATATGAGATTTCCTTAAAAATAGAGTTACGTTGGGTGGATTTATGGGAATGAGATAGCTCCAAAATGGCAATGCCACATCATAAAATATTTATACCTACCTTTTCATCAAAATAGTACGCTATACACCATTAAGACTATTACCCGGTGTCCTTCAAAAATATAGCTTTTGCGAAAAAAAATTCATTCACTTAATCCAACAGTGCAGTGCAATGTGCAAATGGTGGTCTTTTGCGCATATGCATAACGAGCTTACAAGATACATATTTTGCTGCCGCTCCCTAGTCCCCTCACGTATATTTACATTGATTTAAATGGTTTTGAACGTATACTTTTTGTCACTTTTGTTTACCTACATAAATTTGGTGCCCATAATGTCTTATAATTAAAGAATTGATTTTCGGTTTAGAAAGCTGCTGATCAACTGCTTGTTATTTTATAGAATATTACGGCCCAGTACGTACGCATGTACTCCAGCGTGAGAATTTGTTTTATTTCTTGCTACGTTGGTTAATAGAAAATTCCTACTTGTACGCTTTGACATTTCTAAAAATTTCGCGGCATCCAAATCCTTTGCCTTATCATCAACTATACGACTATAACCTTGCCTCTCACCATTTCTGCAAAGGCCTACGAAAAAAATTGAGGAGCAACTTCCTTGGAGCCCAAGCCAGCATAGTAATCAGTAATCACCACAAATCATTGAATGACAAAGGGTGCAAATTCTGACTTTCCTGCGGCTTTCTCAAGTTTTAAGGAAAATGTATGGGTAACATTTTGAAAAAAAAATTCAAAAGATTTGATTTTTACTTTGACTTGTCAGATAACCTATTCCTTGGCCGAGCAGAACCGAATAAAGCACTACAGAGGCGGCCCCATATAGCACGCCATCATGATAAAAAAGCCTTTGAGAAACTGCAAAGCACACACATTTTCAGTCACACGTCATTACATACAACACAATAGGATTCATCTGATGCGATGCACATTTTACAATACTGTTTGGAGCACGCTGATTGATACGGATTGCCTTTAAGTACTGTTACATGAATTTGTCGGATAAAACTGCTTAAGGCATACGTCATACACAGCACACATCGTGCTAAAGTGCACAGACGTGATGACCTTTTGTGTTTTTATATTCTGGTGATAATGAGGAAGGTACGTACATGTAGGTATTGTTATTGTAACACTGTATGCTTCACGCAGTGAGAGAACGGCAATAAAAAGTTATATAACTCAACGAGGCTATTTTACGTTAGGATATTCTACAATGAAAGCGTGTCGTTGGGCAGTTGTTGGTCTTGTTGGTCACCCTGTCGTCGTCGTTAGATAAGATAATTCTACATGGAATTCCTCTATTACGCCATGCCACTTTATGAAACAGCGACTTTATCAGCACACACACAGGAGAAGCATCCTTTTCCTCTTTTTTGCATTATTAAAAATGCCTTGATTGTGTTATTTCTTTTATTGTGTGTGATCATTAATACTAGAATGCTGCGTATACAATTATATGACTATGACATTACGTGGAGTAGCGCGCTGCCTCAACACGACACTAAGGTACTGATATCCTTAAGCCAAGCAATGATTAATGTATGCAGGTATGTCGGATGCAGAGAGGGAAGCTCAAGGGTCGTCGTAAATAGGAAAAGAACGTCACTGAATTAAAGATTAAAACGAATCAGGAAGATATATTGAGGCTATATAACTAATAATAAAAGAATGCAAAATAAATAAAAATCAAATGGATGCTGTCTGCTTTGAAAATAAATTAATGTTTTCACGATAGAATAAAATGCGGTGGCAGATCTTTCAATGACGGTATAACAGTATGTGGCGTCTGTTATGATGATAATTGGAAGATACTAAATTCACCCACGACGAGTGTAAGAAAATATGCATGCGGCAAAACCAAAAATGCTAGCGATGTGTGCGCAGTGGAATAGAAATAATAAAGTTATCTTCGAGAGATCCAATTGTAATTATTTTAATTGTCGATTGGTGAAGGTAATATATGATAATCAATAAATACATGTACGCTCAGGGATTTCAAAAAGCATTGTTTTAATCAAAGACTCTGAGAAACACATTACGTTGTTGTTTACAACAGTGTGCTAAGCGTTTACCGCTTAATTACAACTATACATACTTACAATTTGTAAAACAGACATTACTTCGTTTGTGAGATACTGTGAATTTCATTATACAAGCAAGCCATGCTTTGCGGGTAATTCTGGGTACTTTAACGTAACGAGTTACGTATCTATCATTTTTCCGTGTTGACACATTGACGGACACTTGTTCAATTTGTAACACAAATAAGAGCATATCTATTTTTTCTTTAATTGCTTTAAGTAGCTCATTCAAGATTTTTATTTTTTTTACCGAATAAACTGAAAAGTTAAATTATAATGACCAGATTAAGTGTAAATGAAGATTAAATTATGGATTGAAGTGCAATAGCTTTTGCTCAGAGCATTACAGAGTGTAGCTGAAATCTCACAGCCATTTTTGAATAGAGTTAACTTATCACGATGCATTAATGTTTTCAAATAGCAATGTTACTTCACCTTTTAAAAGGCTGGGCATCGTCAATCGGTCAATCACTGTTGCTACTTGCCGTTGCCAGCTTTATGAAAAGGTGATGTAATTAAGCTCAATTACGCTGCAGTAAATGTGAGTGAATAAGTGTACATTATATAAGAATTGAAGGGTTTAAAACTCACATTTTCGGAGATTAAACGTTTCAAATTCCACTTTACTATTTATTTGCACGCACGCAAGCACAGTGTAAGTGGAAATAAACCATTTGACAGCTAAAATAACCATGAGCTTTTAATATTTACTTTCATACGTATATGCCGAGTAATGCACAAAATAACTGCATACTTTAAACGAACAAAAACTAAATTCATATTTCTACCAAACACAGTATAATAAAATAATTAATCATTCCTTCATTTAATGATCCAATATTATCTGACAGTAAGTCATTCATATATTTTAATTTGAGCTTTACTCTGAAACTTATCGTGTGTATATCAGGAGACTATAGGAAGTAGCGACCTCCCAACGGTTCTAACTTGAATTGCGCTAAACAGTATCAATGGATCTGATTCTTTCTTTGGAGAACATCCTTGATTTCTTTAACATAACGCTGAAAGATTTACAACTGCATTATCCATCAGTAAGCGACTTAACAAGTTAAAGCAAAGATGAGTACCACTCGAAATAAAACCGTTATTCATAAGTTTTGTGTAAACCTTTGAATTTAAAGAAGGTTACCGCATAACCGAAAGCTGAACAAATAAATGACCTCATCAATGACCTCTCCCACCTTTGCTTTCCTTGCTATTACACAAACAAATTATTATTGGCCACAAGCAGGAAGCCTACCACTTTTTTCATTTTTAGCTGTCAACAGGTTATACTTTCAAACTTTCATGACGATATTAATGTGATGATGCGTGTGTGCATTTGACTCATGATTAACATAAAATAATCATAATCGTTGACTAAGGCGCATGAAACAAGAATAGTTCTCACGTACTCGACAGCAGAACAATTTGCTTCTCTCAGAACTTGGAAAGTATCAAAGAGGCAGGTACACGTAATGATATTGTAGTTTATACAAGAATGTTTTCATTTAGTGATTAAAAATTATAAAATATGGTGAGCATTTTTAAGGATTTTGTTCCTCTTGCAATAAAAGTAAGAGGGATTGAATAAATCCCATATGCACTGCACAATAGAAAATCATAGAATATAGCAATGGCCTTGTGGGCATATTGCATTCCCTTCATTGTTTACCAAAATTAAATTCGTTGTACTTAAATTTTATACGATAATGATATGAAACGCAAGTTACATTGATGATCATGTTCACTACTGACTACCTATTAAATAAGACGACATTAATGCCGAAAAAGTTGCGAGACTCTCTCCGTTCTCATTATCACATAATGCAGCATCATCTACCTAATCTAAAATCTAAGGCACCGTCGTTAAGAACAGCCATTTCCTATACTTGTGTAATGATTGTGATTACTCATGCAGAATTCATCATAATAATGACAATAAGAAAAAAATAATGGTGTGACGACGGCTGTTCTGCAGAAAACTTAATGAAAAGGAAAACATATTGCCTCATTATCGGCGTGTCTTTATGATCATCATGAAGATGATCATCCTTTCGAAAAATAATTTCAAATATAACCTGATGACACAGTGAGTGTGGTGTGCGTGTATATATGCGTTATCGTTGCGTATAATGGTTGGATTTGTTTGTTTAGAAGAGGTATTAAAAAGACAACAAAAACAAAAAAAGTGGAAACAGGAACTTTTCGCTGAAATCGTCAATTGAAGAGAGAAGAGATTGAGATTCCAACTCATTTTCCTCATATCACAAAATGATAATAAGATGATCGGGATTTGTTATTGTTTGTTATTGCGATAACGTATAGTGTTACGACCGAGATATTTAGGATTTTATATCTACCTACATATTTTACACATCCTACATACCTTTTATATTAATGGAAATTTATTTCCTCGAATAAATCAGAATCAGAACACAGTACAGTGGTTACAAAACTGTTGGATGATTTTCACATCAACTACGTTTCTTAATATTATTTTTAGGCTTATAACCCAACTAAACAACTGAACAACGCTCAATGCGTACATCGGGCTTTCGCTAATGACTCTAATGAAATAAACATAAACATAATGCTTCCTTCTCTCTATATTATGTTACTACCAGGTGCACACTTTTGCACGTAGGGAGTTAGTGAGTACTTGGTTGCGTATCGCGAAAAAGTAAAAACAATGCAAACATTTGCAATAAACCTTTGAAACAACAATCAATAGCTTCACCAGTCCACACTAACCTATGAATGAATCGTGAGCGGAATGGCGGAATGCGACTGTTAGGTGGTAACACGTCGTGGATCAAATGTGGTCATCATAGGATGACGGTAGTTCGAACATGAATACGAGTGAGTAAAACAGTCACTTACAAAGGCGTGCATTTTCTTTTGATATGCAGTTTTGTGAAGAAAATGCCATTCATTAGAGTAATGAAGAAAGCGATCTGAAAGTAATGAATGGAATGTGAAGACGTCAAAGAGACAATTACCTTGTGTGTGTGAGAGATGTAGAGAGAGACAATCAAAATCAGTACGGAAGTTTGCTGCCGTAGTAAGCGAGCGGCAAGTTTGGCAATAGCCATTATTTTCGTACATTCAATTCGCAGTTTAATCAATCAGTTTACACAAAAAGCATTTCAAACCGTTGAATTATACTAGGGCTTACCGCATCCGTAGTATTCCATAGCAGTGCAGTATAAATATTCACACATGCTTTTAAATATGTGTTAATTGAGTATGCACAAAGAAATTACAAACGCCCGAAGCCGCAGATGGAAATAGGTTACCGTTTTAGAATATCAAGTGATGACTGATGATGACTCTATATGTTTGTTTGTCTCGTCCTCCGCCTCCTCAAAAGTAACTCCTGGGGAGCGTTCATAAAGTACGCCAGGTGTAAAACGGGAAGAGGACAAAATCCGTGATACCGGCGTATATATCGTCTCTGTATGTATTGCCAATATGAGGCGGATCTTTAAAAATGCTGTGTAACTCACGGACGATTCCTTGTAGATGAGTGAACAGTCACCCGTTTCATTTGCTACCTGTTTACCATAAGTGCAATGATGCAATCTCACGCTGAGGGATACAATTAAAAAGCCATATAAAAATAATGTACGAGCTAAAGCTACTACCAGTTGTTCATTTTCACTTATCTGCAATAAGGTCACACCAAATATGGACAGTGGAATGCTAATGATATCCATCTGTACATCTGCAAACTGCGTTGTATATTTGAATGTCCTCGCCTTACGGTTTGCCATTTTCTCTTAGTGTTTAGCAAATATGAATTATGATGATATGATGATGCCTCAAACATGTGGGATGCTGCAATTGTTTTTGGCGATTATGCAGGTATTTGAATCCTGAGATGGGTAGATAGGGTCAAAGAAGTTCGAGTTAGTGCCTGCCAACTTTGCATTTGGTACTGTACAAGTTTAAAAATTTCGTAGTTTTAACGGTAAAAATAGAGCATCGGGTAAAGCTAAATTAAATTTCCTGTGGCAGGAGTTTGAACCATGCTGTTGATAAAATTTGCAAGATTGTGAAAGGTAACGTCATATAAATCGTAATTTTTGGCGATACGGAATCATGTACTTTTATAAAACATGGTTTATATAACTAACTAAAGGCTTTATATAACTCGCTATAATAAAATGTTTTACAACTTCGTGTGATATGTACAAATTCTCACATCGCTGAGAAATAAATGGCAGGAACCTATCTGGTCTTACCAACACCCTCTTTTTCATATACGTTGTGTTTTTCTGTACGTCTGACATGGACGACATAATTATTTAGCCTATTCAACATAAATGCTGCAAACAAATTAGCAAGATTACTATTATTCAAAGGTTCGTGTTCTCACATTTATAACTTTTGTTTACCACACTCCCAAAAAGGAAACGTAAAGAATATTACTAACACGAGGTGACATTGACCTCACTACTCGCTAACGACTTAAGGAATCAAAACCTCAGCTTTACTGATGATTAAAGTTCCAATTAATATGTTGCTAAAATG
>JAHZNE010002064.1:0-21820 GCA_027744055.1 Callyntrura sp. NNG-2020
ATACTAAATGGCTTTTAGTTTGGGAAATTTTGAAATGTTGTTGATTTTGTACAGGATTTATTACATTTTACGGTTTAAGACGGTTGTACGCTCACTATTCTGGGACATGGTAAGACCTTCTTGCAGGGGGAGACCCCTGGAAGTTCAGAATTCCTGGGGCGAAGAAGTGGAAGTCCATATCTCGGCAGCGGCCTCCGCATTTTTAAGCAGAAGCTGTTGGAAGCTTTTCGAGCTTTTGAGGTTCGGGAAGTTCCTAAGCAAAGAAGCAGAGATACAGAGCCAGTCATAAACGCAACCTCTGCAAATAGCTGGTCCAGTCTGCTTAAAATAAAATATCCACTTACGACTGCAACACCCGAACCACCTTCGTCTTCACCTCGCAGCAATCCTCCACATTTCTGGAGAAGCAAAAGAGGCGAAGCGTGCTGCTCTCATGCTGGAACCAGGCGTCCGGTTTGGCAAGGAAGATCCCCTTCATCTTTTCTTTCAGCTGGGTAATCCCATACTTCTCCGCCGTTTCCAGGAGTTCCATGCAAATGTCGGGATCCTTGGTTACCTCTCGGGGGACGTCCCCATTGTACAAGTAACTGAGCAGCGCTAGGAGACCAACTTTATTCAACTCCATCAGTTCCACCCTGTTTGTTTCTCCCTCGATGTAGGTGGACCCCTGGAGCATTCTTTGAAACACGGGGCTATTCCCGGTGAGGAAGACCTTGTGACACCCAATTTTATATCCGTCCCCCGCGATCAGTTCCACGTCCGTGGCAACTTGCTTCCTAAAAATTGTACGACGAAAGGTCACCAAATCATCCTCCTCCGCAGACGGTCCTGTCGCACAAACTTCCTTGGCCGGGGTCGCTACTACCGGGTTGCAGACGTTCCCTGCTTTCCATAACATCATTTTTTGAGCACTAAGCAGCTTTCCATAAATTCTAACAGTCAAATCCGCAAAATACTCTTTATCCCTCTTGTTTTGAAGGGATTTGAAGGAGCACTCGGTATCATCTTTCTTGGAACAAATCCCATCCAAACCTCCTTCAAATATCACCTGGTCCGAGTCCCCCACACAGGGAAACCGGGCCGGCATTCCTGTTCACAATAATTTTCACAGTTAATTTCTCCGTTCCCCCACGCCGAAGCCAAGGCACTTGAAATTGTGAAGTAATTACAATTTGAACGTCTTACTTAAAGTGGATAGATTTTGTCGTGTAGATTGGGCACGGCTATTCTTTAGAATCCAGCAACACCTGTCACTAGTCAAGATACGCCCTGGCACAGGTTCAGCTCCCATGTTCGAGAGTTGGAGCTGCAACTGCATATCATTGCCCGTAATTCTCGCCAGATGATTTAAGATGGGGCCCTCCACTTGGGCTTCTATGCGGGAGAGGTAGTCTTCTTTGTGGGAGGTCAGCTTCACCCGGATCTGCTTCCTGTTGTCACACGGGTACACATTTTCGGGGAAATCAAATTAAATTATATCATGATATACTCACAGTTTAATAATAATTAATTAATTATGTTCCACAAGAAGAACACCTGTTCATTAATAATGTTTCACTCTTGTTGCTGGTATTCGCGTCGTTGATTTTAGTTTCCGCGTTGTTCTCGCGCAACAGCTTGCGAACTTCGTGACACACCAGCCATGAGGCGTCACTATGGGCCGCTTCAGAAGGGGTGACATGCTGGGAGTCCAGGTTCAGGTCAATCAGAGCTGTCGCCTTGTCCACGAATTTGAAATTGATGCTTTTGGATTGGATGAGGAATGCTTGCACCACGTCGTCCATTTCACTTAAGTGATGATGACAGGATTGACACCGACTCCAGATAACAATTCTCGCCAATTTATTACTTGTGATGTGTTCGTTCTTAGACTTCAGACTTGACTGATGACTGTCCGAATGAATGCTTTACTGACAATGAAAGCAGGAGGGTACTGTTGTGGGGAATCAATCACCGAACAGATGGTAGCAAGCAAGGGGGTCATTCACACAGAAGGTCGCCTCTGTCCATCCACAATTTGCAGTTGTCACATTCTTATGACTGGATGAATTGAACAAACACAAATCAATGTTTAGTTTAACCCGCCTAAAAGTTTTTTTTCCTGAAAAATCTAACGTATTACGGGAACAACCCCATAGAACTTTTCTCCCCTGCTGCTGCTGTATTCAACGTCCAACGTCACTCCTCCACTCCTGACTCCCACTCCCCCCACCACTTGCTTGACCGGGACCACACCAACCAGAGCCGTAGCTACAGCGGAGAAAGGTGGAGAGTATTCTCCAGGCCCCAACAATTTAAGGGCCTCGGAAAGACCGGACCGCAGAAAGTTTTCGCGATTTTGAGTGTTACAAGTCACATAAATTCTAACTAAATTTGAGAGCCCTTTAAAAATTTATGTTTATTACTACATGTAGTATTGCTACATGTGTTAGGCCCCCAGAACCTTGGAACTTTTAAAAGTTTCATAAAATGTGTGCCTCTTAATAACTCTTAGTCCTAGAAAATGAGGACTTTTCAAAAAATTGGGACCCTTTAGAAAATTGTGGTTTTTTTAAAATTGGTGCTCTTCGGGTAGTTGGAACTGCTCGGATAATAGGGCTCCTCGGAAAATTACGGCTCCTACTCCCTACTTCCATGTAATATTGAAAAAGGCTACATCTCTACAACCATGTATTTAATCCTATGAACGTAATTTAGTAATCAGCAGTTGTCAACTGAGAATTAATCTAGTAAAATCAATTATTTTGTTTGTTGTAAATAAGATGCTACGATGAATAAAGTAAATATAGAAAAATGTACAGGACAGGATGTTTTGATTTTATTCTTACAACAAATAACCGATAAGACTTTTTTAAACTAAATTATGTTGAACAAAATTATCTGAAGGAATACACCGAGATACCGTTAAGGTTGTACTCGACTGACCTAGAAGAACCAAACTTGTGGAAAGTAAGTTTTTAAAGTAGTAGTAGTCAGTAGGAAATCATTAATTTCTTTTTTATTATAAAACTACATGAATCTGAATAAATCATCAATTGATTAAAATATAACTTTTGTGTTAACCAGTAATTTTAATAAGATACTATGAAACCTAATGCTTAAAATCAATTTCAATTGAAATGTTCTAGCCGTTTTAAATTTAAAATGTTAAAACATGAAAAAAAAGATATAAGTTGAGCCACAGGTGGCAAATAAAACTGTGTGAGTTTATACTTCTAAATATTATATCCTTTTGTAGGCCCATTGGGCTAGTGTTCTCCAGGCCCAATTTTGCCCAGCTACGGCACTGACACCAACCACATATCATTATCATCACATCACTACCACGGAGGAAACTGTGGAAAGATTTTGCCAAATTCGTAGGAAGAAAAAAAAATGAGTTTTGAGAGACGAATAACGAAGTAAACAAAACTAAAAACAAGAAGCACAAAAGGACATGCTGTTATTGTAAAGGTGTTGTTGGGTTGAAGAAAAAAATCAAAACAGTGAAAATCTCTGCCATCTCATCTCTGCTGCATTAGGTACAAGCAGCTGTGTAATACAATCACAGGCGCCCATGAATAATTCGACGGATTAAACTTTAATTATAATCAGAACCCCACACTAACTATTAATGACTAATCACAACTTCATCCCTCAATAAAATTAGTATCAATCATCGTCAGTGCTTCTTGTATGGAGTGAATTGCGGGATATTTAATTAGTCCAGGATCTTAGTAGCTTTTACTGTCAACTGTAAGAAGAAATTACAATCACCATTGGCCATCAGTACCTTCAACTTTTAAAGGGAGAGGGGGAAGGCGAGGACGATTATCAATCCGTTAAGAATGGCCGTTGACGCTTATCTGATGAAGGGAAGGTATTTGACGTTTAAAAGTTCACAAAGTGCGAGCCTTACACGGACACTGCTTGTTAAACCGAATGAAGTGATTCCGTCCTCCTCCTGGGATGATTCATCATGGATGGTGTGTCATGAAGCACGCAAGTTTCTATGTCACGGTGGCTTCCCCGAAAAGGTCGCCAGGGGTGGTGAGGCGGTTGCTCCTGATTTCGAGTAAGTTTTAGCTAGGGGGCTCATTTAATTAGGGACAACTGTTTTTTCTGGGTTAAATTAATTTGCCGTAAAATATTTCGTAAGAGTTTGTCTTTTTCTTTTACGAAGGCACGTGCAGCTGACGCTAACAACCGGTGAATGCGACTCCAAAATGAAAGTCCGGCTGTCAGGTCCAATCTTCAGTCATCTACTTACAGTGGTCGACGCGGAGCTGAAGGTGCAAGTGGAAATGTCTAGATTTAAGGTGGACGGCCGTAAAAAGTGGTAGACATCAAACTACCAACAGATCGATTCTGGGGAAGACCCTCGTCAACTGGGGAAGCGCTAAAGACTTTTCGTGAGTTGAAGTTAAAAAGCCGTTATTACAGAACGGTTTCTAGGGATAGTTTTTGGTTTTATTTGGTCCCTCCCAATTCGCAGTGTATAAATGCATCCGTTGTTGTCAATTGTGTCTTGTAGAAATGGAACCACGACTCGCTAAGAATGAAAGTCCCAACCTAGTCGTACTTGAAGGGAGTTTTGATAATATTTACAAATCTTCCAAATTTATTAAAAAGTTTGGAGGATCTAAAAACTATTCCTCCACCCTGTCAATACGCATCACTGGAGTGGTAACGCCCCACAGGGAAAATTTGTTCTGGGAGGAGGGGGTCAGCAATACTAAACCGAAGGTCACACTACCTCTGCCTCCCCGGAATTATCCTGACACTACCCGTGAAGCGGCAACCAATATACGGACCTTCAACAGGAAAATTCTCACCGAGCAACTTGACACAGACACGGAGCTGGTCGCTGGCGACGGGTTTAAGATGGGATGTCACAATATCTTCCTCGCAGGTACCGGCAAACAGGTTGAGGATATTAAAATAAGTTGCTGCTGGAGCGATTCTAATTTGGGGTTTCCATTGTAAAACAGGAAATAGCGTCGTGTTCCAAAAAATGCTGGAAGGTTCCCTCTCTGCGGAGGGTCCTAAGAAAACTGTGACTTTGGAGGATCTCACTGGACCAGGGGTGAAGGCGCTCCTTGCTTACCTCTACTGCTCGGACGTTGAGAAGGCTGGAAAGGACTCCCGCCTTTGTTTGGAGCTTCTACAAGCTGCGGTCAAGTACAAAATTGGAAAACTTCAAGAAAAGATGTCCCAAATCATCCTGTCCAAGCCGGACGCCTGGTTCCAAGAGGACACCACCATCCACCTATTTCTATACTCCAGGAAGGGGCAGGATTGCTCCAAATTGAAAACGAAGGTGGTTCGTCTTCTAAAATCGTAAGTGGTCTCTTCCAGGTGGAGCAGAACAATGATACATCTAAATGCTTAAAAAATGATGCCGAGCTCTTGTGTTTTTGTTTGTCAGAAAATTTCCCCAACTACAAACGTCCGCGAGTTACCGTCAACTGTTGATAAAGGACGAAAAAGTTGCTGTGGAAATGTGCAAGCTGGTCGTCTCCTGAGAACTTAAACGTCGTCGTGTAAACTCTCGCTTCTCCTCGTTCGCTTAAAAAAGCACTGAATCCGCTTATATACGTGCTTCTACTTACTTGTTGCTTCGTGATCCTTCAAAGCTTATCAAATTGTTCAAATCAAACTGTTATAAATTGTCTACTGCCAAAATAAATGGGAAAGATTGTAACGATAATGGGAACTAATTGGAACCCGGATAGGACATTAATTTAGTTGTATATACCCCCGCTGACTTGTTGTTCGGGTGCTCAGCCCAGGTTGGGGCCTTAAAATCCAAATTTTTATGGCATGGCATTCTGTCCTGCCAAATTGCCAGTCGAAATAAAATGAATTTCTAATGGGAACACCACGTGCATCATTTAAATTTAAACCGACTTGGTACAACTGGGATTGGTTATCATCATGCTCCTGTGTCCAAGGATAAAACATTCCTGCTTATCTCTCACCACACTGTCTCTCAATGCCCCTTGTCAAAGCTGCCATTTTTATGGCATTGCTGTGCTGTCTACTTACAACGTGTCTGGGAAAAAATATGGTTACAATTAATACTTCTCTCCTGTTATCATCATCCTCGTCAAGGTCAACAGTTCCAGGGTCAAAAGCCTCTCGAGTCCTTGAATCGTCCTCCGCTCAATCACTTTATATTGCTAACTTCAATCCCAACCACGTAACAGCAACTGCACCTCTCTTCACGGGACCAGCGTTGCAGTTTTAAGTAATCCTCCTCAATACAGCTTCAGCAGTACACAAAAAAGCGTAAGCACAGTGCAGCCACCACAAAAAAGCGAACAAAATAGTTTGGTTTGTATTTGCAAACCCCAACCAGAAAAACTGGTTTCAGCCACACAAAAAAAAGTTCTACAACATTCCATTCACCCACGACGATCGAATTCCCCGTAGAAAGCAGAATGTGGCACACCATCCATTTTATCATGTGTCGAATTTGCTCGAGCTTCCCCTTTCCAGCCTTTTTAGCCCACACCGCGGTATAATCCCACTTTATTTATAATTCAACTTTTAAAATTTAATTCCCCCTTCATGTTCAGCCATCCCTTCCCTCGTCGTACTTTATCCGATCAAGAAAATAATCGAAGGATTCATTATAATTACAAAACCACCAAACCCCGACACAAGTTTCCCAGGATGAAAGAGTGATTATTTATTCAAAAGCATTTTTTTTGTTTATCCCTGTCCAGTACTGTGGTTTCCATGGGGATACCTGCGGTAATTCATTTTTTCCCCTTGTTTTTTTCCTCGTTTAACTCCAATATCGATCCATTGTCTTCATGTAAAAATGTTTTGGATTTTCCGTTTGTAATAAATCGTCCCAAGCAGAGAGAGAGAGAGAGAGAGGAGACACAAGAGCGGATATATTGTACAGCTGTACAAACAACCCATCCCGTTCATCGCGTCGAACAATAAGAGCTCTACTCGGGGGAATTGGGTGTTTAAACGACGACGACGTTTCGGTAGAAAAACGTTAGCAAAAGCAACCATTTTCGGATTTGGAGAGGACAAAACATTATAACAGGTGGGATTGTTTAATTTTTTCCCCGTGTGGAGTTCCTCTATTTAGGCTTAATTTACTTCCAATTTAAAGCGAGTCGAGTTCCATAAGCCCGTATCTCAATTGCAAATGCAAAAGGGGAAAAATAATCAAATCAACTCGATTTGATTAATAAAGATAAATTATCCTTGTGCCAATTAGCGCTGCTCCCATTAAATATTTTTTTTACACTCCCACGCAGTCCGATTACAGATTGGAATTTCTGCACACAGAGCACTTGTCTCGCAGATTGTGCCGGGGAATTAATTAAAAGCGAGCGAAATACAAGGAATAAAAAAATTGAGGGGAGAATTGTGCGCACCCACTGCCCCCCTAAACCCCCTAATCAAGCAGTAGCAGCACCACATTGTAAATTGCGTTGTAAATCAAAAAAGCTGGAAAAATGCCAACCTCGCAACAACAACAACAACGCTCTTCATTCATTCTGTCGGTGACTGGTCAATAAAATATTCCATTTCATTTTTTCACTTGTGTATCCCTCTACTACACAACGCAACCGCGTGATAACGGCAAAACCAACGGATACCATAAAAAAAACAGATAAAAATCCCACATGAATGGTGTCACCAGAAAAAAGAGACACCACCACCAATATTGAAGTAAAGTCGAGCGTATATTTTCCTTTCGAGTTTCTTTCTCTAAAACCCTCAAATAAATATTGCGAGTGCACAGCTCTCAAATAAAAGTGGAGAAGATCCAACTTTTTCGAGTTTGGTTGCGTTCGCCTCGGAAACCTTGCATCTGGTTTGCAGCTTCGTATAATCATCAATATTCCTTGGTAGTTTGTTGGGGGTCTGCTCTTCTTGGGACAATAACGATGATGAGGATAATATATTGGTTGGTGTGCTGCAGATGATAGAAAAACAAAATTGTGAGGATGTGGGACACAGAACAGAGTTCGTTTTCATTTTACTACTGAAAGGTATTGCGTTTCATCCTTCTCGATATCAAACCATAAACCCATCATCATCATCATCATCATCATCCGTTCCGTACCAAGTAGTATAGATCTCGGGGTCCAGCAGAGCAGCAAACAAGTTTGACTTTAATGCAGCCAAAAGCCAAAAGCAGACACGGTTTTATCTTTTCTCATTCATATAATATTCTCCCCTGCTGTTATTGTAAGCAATCTGTCCACCATAGCAACAAATTCCATCTACCTTATCCAATCCATCTCACAAAAAATATAGATATAATAATAACTTGCCAGAGATTTTTTTTTCAAGGGGAAACCGTGGCTGCCGCTGATTGGCTGGGGAGGAGGGAGGCCGGCCGTCCGTAAAATTTCTAAATTTGACTCAATTTTCACTTTTTTCAATTTTTTTTTGAGAAAAAATCAAATAAAGGAAAATTTCACTTTTTTGACGATCAATTTTTCTTTTCGCCGACCTATTACAAACCGGGGAAATTGTAGGGTTTGCCGGGGACAGGGGGAAAAAGTTTTCCCTGTCTGCATATGTAAATATTTTTTTTTCGACTACCACCCACCCACCCACCGACCCCTTAGCAACTTTTCGTAAAAAAAAAGAAGAATAGACGCAAAAAGTAGAGAAACTTGGCCAAGCAAGGAGTACAACGTACAACGTCGACAAAAATACTCTTCGCTTTTTGTGTTTGCAACTCTCCGTTGCGTTGTTTGCCTGCATTTATTTGCCTGTTGTATTCCACTTGAAAACTGCATTGCTTATTTATCAAACGGAGAGAAGGAGAGAAGAGAAGAGAGCGAGAGTTGCACACTTCTCAACAACAAACCACTCGTCTCCAATTTTAGTTTTGCAAAGCAGCAGCTGCATGTTTCTCTTCCTCCTTTGCGTCTTGTTTGGTTTGTTGAGCAGCGAGAGCGTGCAAGCAGCACGCAATCAATCCTCTGTTCAATTCCTCTCTACTTGTTCTCTCTTGTCAACATTGCGAGGATGTGCGGAGAGTAGTGTCCCACTCCCACTACTGGGCACACCGACAACTCCAACACCGCAGCAGAGTAATTAGTAATTAATGCGTTTTATATTTATCGTGTCCAGCGGCAGTTACTAGGTGGATGGAAAAGACAGCTGAAAAACAAGAACAGAACAAATAACATTGGAACAGAACAAAAAGAACCTAGTTAAAAATTTGTTCCGGAACAATATCAGCAACACTGCAAACAGTTCAATTCCTCTCTACTTTTTCTCTCCTGTCAACATTGCGAGTATGTGCGGAGAGCACTACTACTGGGCACACCGACAACTCCAACACCGCAGCAGAATAATTAGTAATTAATGCGTTTTATATTTATCGTGTCCAGCGGCAGTTACTAGGTGGATGGAAAAGACAGCTGTTTAATAATTACATTTAATTTTGGTAGTAAATTGTCCTGGTGATAGTGTTCGTTTTCCCGGGTTTTAGCAATGTTTTGGTGTAATTAACGGAATTTAGTTAATACAGAGTAGTTAACAGATTGTTCATGGAAAAGGCGGGCAGTTTAATGAATGGCAGCTGTGTGGCTAGTTGTGTGCAATTGTTTTTTGAATAGACAGAGAAGCGTTATGGAAGCGTTAAATTGTAATTTAAAATGTCTCCGAACAGCTGACAGTTGAGAGAATCAAGTTGTAAGGTTAGTTTTTAGAATTTTCAATTGCATCGTTGATCGTTTGACTTTTTGCAGGATAAGTTAAAAATTTCAACGATTTAAAAGGTAAAGGCGAGTTGTAAATAAGGGTGTAAAAAGAATTTTAAATGTTGGAAAACTCCGAAGAGATTCACGAGTAATGTGGTTAATGCTGAATGCGGAGTTTTATTTAATTGCTCAATTGTTGTGTGTGTGTGTGCTCTAGTGTTCTGCAATTTGAAGACGAGTTATTTTGGAAGGACATAAAGGGTTAGCAACTGTTAACAGCTGACTACAAACAACGATCAGCGATGGACAATGAAGACCTCTTTGATGCGGACAGGGGAGAACCGGAATGTGTGGAACCTGTGGAGTTCAAGGCTGTTATAATTCAACAGACTGAGACCATCACAGAAACCGAAACGGAAGAGCATCATGCTCCAGAACGGAATTGTGAGACGCCCAGACACTCCTCGCAGAATGGTTATTTGATAACACCCTCTTCCTCCTTCTCGACACCGGCGACCTCCTCGCCGTCTATAGTGATATCAACCGCGTCTTCGAACAGAAATTCTGGAGAAGATGGGAATGTCGCCGGTTCCTCGTCCTCGCTATTGTCGTCATTCCCATCAGATGCCGGCAGATACCTTATCAATGAGGCGACCCAATTCTCCACGGAAATAAAGCGGCTGAGGGGGGAGCTGGCGGTGGCGAGGAAGCGGATTCAGGAACAGGATCTAGAGTTGGAAAAATCCCGGCAAGATAATGGAGTGCAGGAGGAGAAATTACGGGAGGCGGAGGAGATAATGACAGATCAACAAAGGAAAATTGAAAGGATGGAGGAGGAGAATAGAAATTTAGAGAGTGGAAATCACGTTGACCTGCGGGAGCTAAAGGGACTGGTGGGTCGGGAAAGGACTGGAAGACTGGAGGCGCAAGCAAAGTATGAGAAAATGCGGGATTCTTTCAAAAAATTGTCGCAGGAGTTTAAACAACTGATTGAATTGTTGCAAGAGGAAGAAAACGACGGGGAAAGGCGCCGTCCTTCCCCTCCGAAGAAGGTGGGACGTCGCAAGGATGAGGAGGATGAGTATGAAGACATCGTGCCGCAAGAAAACAAGCTGGAGACTCTGACGACCTTCGTCGAAAATAAATTTGCGACGTGGACTGACACCCAGTTAAAAATGAAGACTGAATTATTCAACACCCAAAAAACCGTGCTTACTTTGACGCAGATGCTAAATTCCCATAATGTTACCCACTTGTCTTCCCCACCGACGAGGGGGGCAATCGCGGCAGTGATCCCGGCAAGAAGGGCACCATCAAGGGGGCCCCAAAGAAGAACCACCGAACCCGTGATTCCCCAAGCGGCAATGCAGGAACTGAAGCAGTACCTTTCTACCCACACGGTAGTGAGGCCCCCACCGCGACCCCCGGCCCGACCAGCTACACCTGCCCCAGGAAATGCCCACCATGGAATCGATGACAACAGAACGGAACAGGGATTCTTCTGCCTGTGTGGTCAAGAGTACAGCTCCCGGTCCAACTTGCTGATTCACGTGAGGACATTTACGGAAGAGGGCAAGTTCAAGTGTGACATTTGTAAGGCCCGTTTCGTGCTGTACTACATGCTTCGTCGGCACGAGAAGGAGAAGCACAATGTCGCTTCCAAGGGTACCGTGGGGTGCGCCGTGTGTGGAAAGGTGTTCTCTTCATTCATCTCCCTTTACGCCCATCGGAAGCAAGCGCAGTAAGTACCATGACCACAATTTAATAGTTAAATGGAATTTAAAGATGAATTGATTTGACCGATTTTGCTTCCTACTCTTAGTTCTGACCTGGAGACAGGAAGGAAGCCGGCTTCCAGAAAAATCACTGCGAAGCGGGGAATAATGAAAAAGCGACCCAAGAAGATGCATCCTTATTGTGATGATGGGGATGACGATGAAGAAGTGGCCGAAATTATGGACCCAGAAGACCTAGACGAGGAGGAGGAAGATGATGACGTTGAGGAATCTGACGATGTCGTGTTTCCTGGCCGGTTGCCTCCAAAATCCCGAGATGAATCCCCTCGTACTCAGTACTCAGTAGTCGGGTCTGCAGACCCGACTATCCATGGGATAGACCCCGCCCATGATTTCCGGTGTCTTTGCGGCATTCAATATTCTCGCCAGATCAATCTCACCAGACACATTGCCTCTTTGAAAACGCCAGAGAAAAGGTTTGCTTGCAGCAAATGTCCAAAGAGTTTCACGAACGCGGGAACGCTGCGTTCTCACTTTGTTCGTATTCACAATAAAAAAAGGTCTTCTGGGAACCGAAAAATGGTAGCAGCACCGCGGGGGAGGAAGGGGCTTATGAAAGAGACGACGGAAGTGGAGGAGGAAAACGAGGGAGACGCCCACTCTGGTCCCTTTGCGGGATTCGAACACGAGCACGGGATGAACATCGCCCGACGACATCAAGGATTCTTCTGCATTTGCGGGATTCAGTTTGTCACCCGGAAGAGTTTGGATGGTCACGTGCTGGTCCAGAACAAGGGGCAGCGACAGTACACGGAAGTGGGGGATAATGAGGACGACGACGACACGGAGGTGGATGTTACCAGGACACCCCCAGCTCAAAACAAAGCGCACGGGGTGCACCCCTTCAAACCGGACCAGTGTTTGTGTGGACTGAAATTGGGGAAGAAAAAGTTGATGGGGCACTTGGCGTACCACGCGGAGAGGAAAGCCTTCATTTGTAACCTCTGCCCGGTCCGATTTGTGGGGATTTGGTATTTGAAAAGACACGTGGAAAAGATGCATCCTGGCGTCAGCGTGGATAACATTACTTCTCATACTGTAAGATCCGAGTGCGGCCAATGTCTGGGAGTGTTCGAAAATTTGGACAAGTTCCGGGAGCACGTGCGAGTGGCACAGTAAGCAAAAAGTTTGGAGGAAGATTGGAGGGGGAAATGGAGGGATAATTTATGGTTTGTTTTTTTTTCTTCTCCAGCCCGAGTGAGTTTTTGGACGGGGCGGAGTTGGAGGATAAATCCGAAAAAGAGGGGGAACGGAGCATCACTAGCATTAGGAGGACCGGAAATCCCATTGGGGGGCTTATAACACCCGCACGCTATCCCCCTAAAAGAAGTCCCAGTAAAGGAGGAAATTCCCAGGGTGGGGAGACGGAAACCCCGAAAAAATTCCTGTGCGACCATTGCGATGCGGCGTTCGCCGAAGTGAGTCAGTTGAGCCGACACAAGGGGAAGATGCATAATATTAGGACGCCCGGCTTCCAAATTGGTTGTAAGCAGTGCGGTTTGGCCTTCCCCACCCGATCCCTGTTCGTCCGTCACCGAATGGATGTCCAGTAAGGGGAGATTCCTTTTTCGAACTTATCCCCTTTCGAACAATTGCTTATTGTATTTTTATGTAATTTTTTGCCTTTTTAGTAAGTCGTGGTTTGGTGGGAGTAGGCCACAGTCGCCTAAGGCGTCACACGCGCGGACCTCCCCTTTACCGGAAGCCATTCCCCTGGACGACGACGACGAGGAGGAGGAAGAATCCCCCGCCACAAACTTTCATAGTCGCCGCCCGCAGATGCCTGCACTATCCAACGAGACCCTCCCGGAAGGGGATTCCGGGGATTCGTCCGTTTCACATAAAGTGGACACCACCAAGGCACACCTGGGACACTTTTGCATTTGCGGGACGCATTTTCTGGAAAAGAAGAATTTGTACAGTCACATTCGCCGGAAAACAAACCAGTGGAATTTCACTTGCAACATGTGCGGGAAATTCTTTTATTACAATTCCACGCTGAGGCGACACATGTGGATGACCCACAAGGTGGACAACGCGTACTCCGAGAAAAATAAGGATGTGGGGTGTGTCACTTGTGGGAAGACGTTTAAACGGTGGGTGGAGCTACAGCGGCACCGGGTACGCATGTCTTCCAAAAAAAAATAATTAATTTTCAAACTTTTAGTAAATATGGAAACGAATCCCCCCTGAACACTCCTCCGGAGACGCCTTCTCGTTCTAGGACCCCAACCCCGCACAGAAACTCGACGCACCAGGCAGATGCCGGGGAACCGCCCTCGTTGGAAAGACCAGAGGGTAGCATCATCCCCCACGGCGTGGACGTTTCCCGAGCTCATCGAGGCTACTTCTGTCTCTGTGGCAAGAAGTGCAGTTCCGAAAGAAGCTTATCGGTTCACATCGGCCACAGCCATAGACAGCAAAGTTGGCCTTGTAGTTACTGCGACCAGATCCTCCCGACCAGTACCTATTTAAAGCAACATGTTCGTCGCACTCACAAAATTAGAGCGGGGTTGGGAGCCGCCAGAAGCAGACCTTCGAAGGCGAAATACTGTCGCAAATGTGGCAAGCACTTTAGATCCAACTTGGAGCTTCAGCGACACACAAGAATGGCCCAGTACGACAATAACAAGTTATCTTGTAATTTTTTTTCTGGGTCTACTAGCGTCATGTGCGGGTGAAAATGTTAATTTGTCTTTATATTTTTTTTTCAGTGGTCCAAAAAGTCGCAACAGCGCCTTCCTGTCCCGGCGTCGACCCCACACCAGATTCGACTCTGGCGAGGTTCACTACGCCGTCACCTCGGTAAATGGCCCCCCTCGGTGCGCCTGCGGCAGGGAGTACCAATCCCGCAGCGGTCTTCAGAAGCACGTGCGCATCCTCACCCGTGGGAAAGTTTTCCAGTGTCCGTGGTGCGAAAAGCGGTACGCGGAGCGACCCAGCCTCAAGGTGCACGCGGGGAACCAGCACAACGTCACCATTCTTCCGGATGACACGTACGGTTGCACCCTTTGTGATAGCAATGCCCCCCCGTTTCCCACCCTGGAGCTGCTGACGGATCATCGAGTGGAGGCCCATCAGATGCCCTTTTAAGAAAGACATGTAGAGAGTCAAGACACACTATAGCTCTGCCTTTCCTATGCATAATGTAAATTATGTGTTCATTACAACTAACAATCACTTGAATAGTTAGTTAGTTAGTTAATTATTTTATCTCAATATTTAATTTTACAATGTCATTTGTTATAAATATGTAAACGCACGGCAATATTCCTTAACTAATCACTGAGCAATTTTGGGGTCCTTATGACAAGTGTCTTCGTTGTAGCGCCATTTTAAATATATATATAGCTAGTTTTTAGTCACAGTTAGCAAGTTACATTAAGTAAAATTCTGATTTATTTAGTTTTACATACTGTTTTAATTATTTATAATTGTTTTATAGACTTTTATTCGTTTTGTCCTTCTCCGTCTGATCTGATATATATATATATACAGCGTGATTTACAATCATAACATGTTATTAGTGTAATGTTATAGAGAAAAATACAAAACTATATTTTACTTACAGGACGCCCTGACGTCGAAAAACGTATTTCTCTAGACAGTCTCCTGTAGAGACGTTATGTTTATACCATATTCCTGGTTAAATGGATCGAGTTTTGTAGCATAGCTCAGATTTAACAACAAATATATGCATGGTATTCCGGAACTGTGGGCCGAATAATTTTAAGGAAAACTGCCTTGTTGTCCCGCCAATTCTGCTATTTAAATCATAATATATGTTCAGTTAACTGTAACTAACTAGAACTTAATTACTTTTACTATGTGTATACGGTTTGTAGTACTGTTTACAATAAATGTGCCTTTTTTGCGCGTAATCATAGTGAAGGATATACCTCTGTCATTGGTCGTGTTGGATTTTTTTCTACGATCTAGCTGGAAAACTTAACAAGCTGAAAAAGTAGTTGGACTATTATTCACAGGAGTCGTTAAATGTAGTTATGTCACGTTCATCATAATTAATGGGAAAAACCGTTACCTTTCCCCTACAACTAGATAGCATGGTTCGAAAACTGCACTCAAATAGCACGTAAGGTCTGGAAGATACGACGGCCGACGGCCGACGGCATTGGTTTGGATGATGATACATTTTCCCCTTAAGACTTTTGACCCGTCCCCCAGCAGGTAACTAACTGCCCGGGGGCGGGGCGGCGTAAGCCTGATACGTACATTACAGGAAAGCCATGGCGTGTGCGTGTGTGACGAAGGACTCGAAACGTCGAAAACAGAAAAGCCCGACGACGTTTAGACATTTCGGTGGGACTTCGGTCGGTGGGGTGAATGCTGTGCTCTGCTGATGTGTGCTGTGTGCTGTTGAGTTGAAGTTGATCAAATGCAAGTAAACACATGTTGACTTGCGTGTCGTTCTATCATCACTGCCCAATTGACTTCTGAGCTCTGAGCCATCAATTAAAAATCCTGAAAAGTGTCAACTGTCTGTGCTGCTGATTGTCTGACACAAGGAGGAATAAAATCGCTAATTGACGACGATGGAGTTGTATTTAATAAAGAAGAAATTACTCACTTTTGCGGGTCAGCCCAGCATTACTGGGGGACCCGGATCGGCGGACACACGGAGTTCCATAAGGATGGAGCCCGTGATTAGGAACGCTTCCACGGAGGAGTTTTGCAATAATTTGGTGAAGTGGCTCCCTGCGGAAAGTTCGGGCTACGGCGCATCATCATCATCATCATCTGGAAGCCCCTTGTTGTAAGCCCCCACCTCTCTTTAATTTCTTGTGACGACGTGGAAGTTCTTTATTTTTGAAGAAGATTTTAATTGTGATGACGCGTTAATTGCAGTTCCTGGCAGCTCAAAATGATCTTGACGATTGCTTACGAAGGAAACAACACGGACGCGCCGTATGGATCCCTGAAGGTGCTGGGGTTATCGCCCTGCTTGTTTACAAGGCTGGAGGAATTGTTTGGAGCGGAGCACTTGAAGTTGATGTTGAGCTTTGAGAATCTCAAGTTCGGTCGGGGACCGGCGGTGGTGGATCTACCCCCGACGGTGGTGATTGTGGACAATAATGAAGGAGCCATTGAAGTGGTACCCTTGACGACCAAGTTTCTTGGCGCTTGGAGATCCAGTTTCAATAACAGCAATAGTCTGGCCAGCTGCGGCGGCAGCAGCAGCTCGAAATCTAAACGAAATCAGTTTTTCTACGTGAGTCTCGAAGGGGTCTTCACTATCAAGCTGTGTTTGGATGATCACGCTTTGGAGAAGCTGTACGTGCCGTGGTCGGACTCTTTGGGGATCAATCGCCGGATGCTTCATGAAAAAATGTTTACGGATGTCGTCTTGGTGGCGGAAGGGGGTGAGCGGGTGCCCTCTCATAAAGCGATACTGGCAGGTAACGATTTTCGAACATTGTTTTCTGTGTAGGGCGGGGCATATCCCCTTTATGGAGGGTATAATTCCCGAACCTTTGTTTTTCTGCAGGGAGTAGTCAAGTGTTCATGGAGATGCTGGAAGGAAGAAACAGAAGACCGAAAGCACAACAATCCATCCTGAAAATAGAGGAAATGTCTAAACCGGGCGTGGACGCTCTACTCGCTTTCATCTACTGTTCCGAAATCCAGGAGGCCTCCAAAAGCTTCCCGGTAGCGTTCGAGTTGGTGCAAGCCGGTCAAAAATACAAGATTGGGAAGCTGGTGGACGCCATGAAGCACGTGATCCTGGTGAAGGATCATACCTGGTTTTCCGTCGATGACGCTGTTCGTCTGGTCAAGTTTGCGATTGACGTCCCGGAGCTGGTTGTCTTGAAGGAGAAAGCGGTTTACGTTTTGAAAATGTGAGGCTTTATCTACCAATACATCTTATCTTCAATTGGAACCGTTTAGAGATATTCAAGTTTATCTTCCGCTTTTTTAACGTTTTTTTTTCAGCTACTCCCAGCTGGACTCGGAGAAGCTGCTGACCTCCGAAGAGTACAAGCTTTTGTTTGGTAACAATCCCAAGGTCGCTATGGAAGTGGGGGCTCTTTTTCTCCAATTCACCTGAACACTGCCCCTCCTCCTCAAGATGCAAGAATAAAAATGGAAATTGCCTTCAGCCTTACATTTAATATTCCGTTGCTTATTACATCATTATTAATATGGCAACGTTAATTATTGTTCGCGTCACAGGTGACGTAGGTCACATTAAAGAATAAAGGCATCCGTGTCACGAAACAACAACTCGAAGGACGTATATCGGTCCTTTCATCCTCCACATTTCCTTCCAAACACAATCCCCTTTGCATCTACATCTCTGCATATTTATAAAGTAAATAATAGTCAACTTGCTATTTTTATGAAATCACGCCCTGACCAAAACAAGCAAAATATACTTATATAAATAACTACATTACATATTATGCATCTTCGCTGAGAAAAAAAAACGAGACTCAACTTGATCAAAACAAACCGAATGTTGTTCCTCTCTCGCACACAGCCGACACCGACCAATCACCGATCGGATTGTAGATCCAACAGTCGATTGCAATTTCAATTATTGCAAGCCGTGTAGTTAGCTCTCGTGTAATAGATAGTGCCACAGTGCCAGTCATCATCCCCGTCGTTTGTCGTCCTTTCATTTGCTCGATCTCATTTGCATATAACTTAAACTTAAACCAAGTAAGTTCAAACTCCAAAGTCCACACAAGTAGTCACGTGACGTAAAGGCGGAAGGATAAACTGGAAGTTGTTCGTTGTTTTCCTTTCTACTACTAGCTACGCTGCTGATTACGAGGGAGTTTTGTAATTTTTGGGGAAAAATTAAAATTGAAGGGGATTTAATTTTAAAATTAAATTGTTTTTTTTTGTGTCTGCTGGAGTTTGTGACGACGCACACACCGTTAACTGTGGACTTATCAGGAAGATATAATTCTTCCAACTTATCATCGTCAGAGATAACCATGGACTTGTTTTTGTTAAACGGGAAGTTGCTAACCTTCGAGGGAGCGTTTAGTGACCGGGGTGGAGAGTCAGCGACGGTGGAGACGCCAATTGAAATTGAACCGGTGATGCACAACGAAAAAACGGCGGATCTTTCCCACTTTTTGCGTAGAATGCTGTCTGTTGGGTAAGGGGAAACATCTAACCGTTAATTCGAAATTGGTTGTTTGTTGATGTGCGCGAATTAACTGTGAACGGTCGTTAAAGTTTTAACTGTCAACTGTGTATTATGGTTTCATCCTTGTTTTGCAGACCCTGGAAGTTAAAATTGGTCCTCAAGTTTGATTATGAAGGAGGTACGACGGACAAACCCTTTGGACACGCCACCCTGGACTTGCTTGACATGTCACCCTGTTTGTTGCAGAGGTTGGACAGCATTTTTGAGCAGACCACACCCTTTGTTGGGCCACCACAACACTTTAAGCTGATTGTGAGCGTGGATAACATGAAGATCGGGGGAAAGGGTCCAGCGGTGAAACTATTCCCTACTGTGGTAAGCATAAACTTGATGGGCCAAGGGTTGATTGAGTACATCCCCCTGAGGGCTGGATTTTTGAAGGAGTTGGTCACCGCCCTGACCAACAGCGATGGAAGCTACGGGCGAGCAGACTTCACTGTCGTGGGCAACTTCACCATCAAATTGTCGCTGGATGAAACGATTTTCGAAGGGATAATGCAGCCCTACCTTGGAGTTACCCGGCGGCTCTTCCAACGGAAAATGTTTAGTGATGTCGCCGTTGTTGGGAAGGAGGGAGAACCGATACCGGCTCATAAAGCGATACTGGCAGGTAGCTAGGGTCACATTTTCCCGAACAATACGGGCATCATCGTGGTGGAGGTCATATTTTCGAACTTTTCTTCACATTTTTGCAGGGGCTAGTGCTGTTTTCCTGGAGATGTTGGAAGCGATGGACCCGAAGTCGGAACAACCCGTGTTGAAATTGGACCTCTTGTCAAAATGGGGGGCGCAAGCGTTTCTCGCTTACATCTACTGTTCGGAAGTCAAGGCGGCCTTCAAAAGCTTCTCGATCACGTTCGAGTTGTTGCAGGCTGGGAAGAAATACCAGATTGGGAAGCTGGAGGACGCCATGACGCACCTGATTCTTGTCCGGGATCATACCTGGTTCACCGTGGAGGAGGCCGTTCGTCTGCTCCAGTTTGCCCTTGACCACCCGGAGCTGTATTCTTTGAAGGAACATGCTATTCACGTTTTAAAAATGTAAGATGGCTTCTACCGTCACTACTTATCTCTCTCTCTCTAAATTATGCCGATTTTCACAATTTCTGAGCAATTTCCACTGGTCTGTGATTTTTTAGGTACGCAAAACTGGATCCGGAGGAGTTGGCAGACTCGGCGGAGTACCAGCTTTTCTGTGGGCGGAACCCGGATGTCGCCAAGAAGGTGGGAGTTACCGTCCCTGAAGCCCCCTGAACACCGCCCTATCTTCAAGGATACTTTCGAACCCGTTGTCTAATGAACTTCAACTCTTCCTTAATTACATCTCGTTTGTGCTGTTTTAATTTATCACCCTTGTCCTCTTCCCCACGGTGGTGGGGTCGTCCATATATGACATATGTTTCAAGATAATCCCGGTTCAAATAAAAACAATTTTCGTCAAATAATCGAAAGCTCCAATTCCTTCCTTCAATGCATCTAATTGAATAAATTGTTCCTGTACCTGTAAATATCTCTTGAAAGCTGGGGGGCTCTTCACTGATGAGAAAGATACAAGAGCGGTCAATTATTTTTTACGGTTCGTTTACATAACGACCCTGGTACATAATTTATTTTTGCTCTTGTGCGTAATTTTTTATTACCCTATCGTCATCATCGGAAGAGGGGTCATTATTTCTTCCTGTTTCACACAAGCCCACTGTAGAAACTGCAGCGTACCAGCGCAATGATGCTTAATAAACTCCAACACCTCTCGCAAGGCAAGTTTCACTGTTTTACTGTGTTTTTCTCACGAAGAAGTCGTAAACTTAAAATCCCCAATGCTCCAGAATAACACAGAGGATCTTCTTGTCCCTCTTGTCGAATTTTTTTTTCTTCCTGAAAACTGGCAATTTCCTTTGTTTTTTCCTGCTGCCATCCTCCATCCTCTCCTCTGGTGTACCTGACCAACGCACGCCAAATGGGAAAAAAGACGTCACGGCGGCGTTACCCAATACCGGCGTCGATAATAAGGTAAAATGCGCATCAATGATTTACGAGAAAATCACGTAATTTTAAGAGTTGTGATGTGACCCGCACAGATCCTTTAAAACGAGCAGACTCAAGTAGCGAAGGCGATTTTAAGATAGCGCAGTAGTATGAGTAGTGAAGTATCTATCTGTTCAAGGTCGACCACCACACCTGTAACTCCAACTCCTACAAAATCACGGCGACACACGTCCCCATTAATCAATGTGGTGACCTCGAGCATTATTGGTGGGCTGTGACTACAACCGGTGGACCGACGGACAACCCCTCCCGATATTGCAGAGCCAACCTCGCCACTCTTATGAAACTACGGTGACGTAAGCTCCCTGAAGAAATTGGCTGCCCCAAGAGAGCGAGCAACTGGCAAGGAAAAAAAAAGTTTTATTTTTTACCCCGAGCCCCTCTTCAGTTTAGGTCGGGGGACCAGTCGTCGTCCTCGTCTCGGGATGTTGGTGCAGTTTTTCGGAGGAAAATTTCGTCTTTGGTAACCGTCGTGCCTAGCGAGATTAACGGCTGTTTGTTTATAGGCGCGCTCTGTCCTTTGATCCTACTACTCTACTCCAACTTTCCAACCCAAAAATGTCTGTGAGTGAGTTCACCAAAGAGGAAGTGGTGGCCATTAAGGAGGTGACTGCAAAGGCACCCATTTAATTCTCCACATTTTTCCAACGTTTTATCCTGAATTAATTGTTGCCTTGCTCCAGTTTAGGAACAGGTTATCGGATGTCTTGCCCGCGGATAAGCGACACGAGTACGGCAGCCGGAATGACACTCTCATTCGCTGGATTAGAGGTGGTAGTCGCTTACATAGTTGATCTCAGTTTGTCCCGTTGTATTTAATCGGACCAACGAGCAATTAAAAATTAAAGGGTAATTCATGTCTGACGCTGGTGTTTTTTTTTTGGCAGCCCGGGAATTGGACCTGAACAAAGCAGAGGATATGTACCGCCACGTAAGTTTTCTCGAAGAGCTCTTGTTATGACCACCTTGTGATTTATATTTCAGTTATCTTTATTTCTTTCGGGTTGTTAGTCTCTGGAGTGGCGGAGCAACAACGGCATCGACTTCCTCTTGGACTCGAGCATCGACCTCGACATGGAGAAAAAATTCCCTTATTTTGTGGACGGCGTCGATAAAATGGGGAG
>JAHZNE010002065.1:0-14477 GCA_027744055.1 Callyntrura sp. NNG-2020
ACAGACAGACGGACAGACCGACAGACAGACAGACAAACATACTGATCGCATAAACTACTTCAGCATTAAAATGCTCTCCGTAGTTAATAATGTTTTGCACAATGAAACTTATACTTATGAGCTTTAATAAATCGAGGGAATTACGATTTATTTTTACTCACTCACTTTCGTCAGTTAAATTATTAGTTTTAAATCAATCAATGTTTACAGTTTCTTTTATTGCAAAGTATTTGTTATTGATATTGATAAATAATTATTACTTTATATAAGCGACTGTCTGATTACCCAATTATTTTTATCTTGAAACTTAAAAAAATGATTCATACCGATAAGCACACATTCTCAGCTTGAAAACGAGTTGATTACTTGACTGTGCCAAAGGCGTCGACGCAAGCCGTTTATATAGTTTTGGGGAAACTGTCTAAACGCAAAATTTATCCTGGAACAGCTCCGAATTACATACAGCCATTTTTTATTTACCTCACAACAATAGAACAATGGACCATTGAGTAATTGAATTTATTAATGAATCCCTATTTTGTGTTGATTTTCTGCTTGTGTGTAATTTCGCCGTACGGAGGAAAATGATAAAAACGATGAGAGGAACAAGAGACACAGACAGGCATTTTGTTCATTCAACGCAAATACAATGAGGAGAATTTCAAGGACGAATCTTTGTTTCTTTTTCCACGTAAAAGCACTTCACGACATTCTGTAGCGTTCTCCTTTAGTATGTGCACCCCAGCAGGCATAGAGCGAGCCTACCTTGGCGCAACTCAAATGCCAGTTCAAATGCGATTTCTCTTTTTCTTCTCTTGAAGTAACGTAAACAAACAGAGAGCAGAGCAGAGGGTGCTTAGGAATTAGCAACAGAGAAAAAGGTGCATGCAGCAACTGACTGAGCAAATGCAAAATTGGCAGCAGAAAAACAAAAACAAGAGCAGCATTCGTCATCATCATAACAACATCATGTGGAGCGTGTGATGTGCTGTATTTAACTGTTTTCTAAATGGTGCAATTAGTGTGGGAGTAAATCTTAATTAAAATTTAATTAGCAGAGATTCAAAAGTGTACTGCAACGACAACGATCGCATTTATTTTTAAAATCGTATTTTAGAACCCGTCCGTTAGTTAGCGTCAGCAGTTAAGTTAATCAATCAGTTAATCGATGCAATGACAGTCAACAGTCAGGGAGTAACAAGGAACAACAAGATAAATTGAAATGATTGAAAAAGCAAGTAAAACATTAAATATCAAGATGTCTTTAAAATATACATTTGTTTGTGTATTGACATTGAACATAGATTAAATAATTAATTTGGTCTTATTTGTGTTTTCTATTGTGTGTAGAGCAGCGTGTAATTACTGAAGTGAGTGTCGCAGACTATTGACTGGCCACCTTCAACTATCCATGATCAACTACATCATGACAGGTAATGTATAACTTTAAATATTCTGTTCGTTCAGTTAATTCTATGCATGGTCGATGGTAGATGTAGAAGCAGTTCTCAATCAGGTCAGGTCAGGTCAAATTAAACGAGAAATACAAGGCTTAAATTAAGTTGTAGGATAAGTGGCGTTCCAATATTAAAATTAGGATTTACGCATGACGGTACGGTTCCACATATTTTATTTTAAATAATCAACGCGATAGAGTTACTCGGTTAGGTACTGCTTTTCGTTCTGCAAATTAATTGTTACAACTGTAATTGATATTGTTATATTAACATTAAGCAATTCCTTGACGGCTTGTCTTGGGAAGAATACAAACTACTTTCTAGAATTAAAACCTTGAAGCAGGTAATACTTGTTAAAAACGAAATTTACAATATTATTGGAGTATGTTCTTCTGCTGATTTCGAACAGATGGTTCTGCTGCTCCATTTTCGTTTAAAATTGAACCTCTCTCGCAAAAAGCTAACATTACTGATCATTCTACTACAGCATTCACAAACATACTGCTCTTGTCTGAATTACCTCTCTTTGTGAACACCACACCACGTACAACGTGCTTATTTCGAACTCTTTGTCCTATTGGGGTCGTCCACGTTCCAAGTCCCCGCATCTTCTCCCCGATGACGGTATCTTCTCCGAAGTAAAAATATTCCCTTGTAATTTCCTCCCCTAAAACATTCCCTCTCCCTCCTCCCCATTTCCCTCACGACATCCAGTCTACACTATCCTCATTATCCCCCTACACCCTCTCCTTTTCTTCTCCCAGGGAGCATTCATTTATTCCCTACCATACGAACGACCCCTTTTCCTCTTGGAATGTTTTTGACGTCAAAAAGAAACCCTCCCGAGCAAATCCAAACAGCTTCTCTCTCTCTCTCTCCAACCGCCACACAAAAGAAGAAAGAAAGAGAAAAAAACCTGCAATAAAAACGCACCACACGACCATTTCATGTCTAATATTATTGGCAATATAACCTACATACACAAAATTCCTTTGCTCCTCGAAACCGTCGTCGTCGTCGTGTTCAATGTTGCAGAGAGTTGCCCTGGTATTTAATGATTAAATAGGTTTCTCCTCCTTTTTCTCTCTCTGTGTATCACCAGCAGCCCTACTCTATCTACTACTCTCACCCGATTACAATTTTTTTTTGTACCTAGCCACATACTTCTCTTTTTCTTGTCTCCTCCGTGTACACGCACATACCCTACCACTACTACTAGTACTGCACACTCCTCTTCTCGAACACTGTTCCGAACCCGTTCCTTTTCGGCAACCGCGCAGCACTTGTTTCATCTCTCTCCTCTCGTCCTTCCTGCTATGCTGTGGTGCGTGCCAGTCGTTTGAGAGGGGACCTCTACACAAGCAGGATTGCTTCTTTCTGCCAGTTTGCCAGGAATAGATTTCTTTTGCGCTAAACACACACACACACACACACATCACCTCTCTGGCCCTGAGAGGAAAAGACGTGTTGTTGTACCCCGAATTCGCAAAAATTTATCTCTTCTCTCAATTGCCCATCCTCACGTTGAAGGATACTGTTGGCTTTCCTGCCCGTGCAAAAAATATTTTAAACGAGGGGAACTGCTGGTGTGCACTAAACGACGACCAACGGCGATGATGATGATAATCCTGGGAGGCGGTCCAAAATAGTTGACTATTCCTTCCTGTGCATTCCTCCCTCTTGAGAGAGTGAAAAGAGGAAAAAACGCGGATGATGTCGACGATAATCTCTCTTGTATCGCTTTTTTCTTCTCTTATCAGCTTCCCCGTAGTAGACAACCTTTCTTCTTTTACTCTTGGTCTCCCTCGCTTATCACAATTTTCCGATCGCCTTTTTCGTTGTCGTCATCTCTCTTGTTTTTCTTTTTTTTCCTCCACACACATATACACAGATACACACTTATCGTTAGAGACAAATACAGAGAAAGAGAGAGAGAGACACACTCGGAGAGATTCTTTCTTCTTGAATGGAACTCTCTCTCTCCTCTAATCTAGTTAGTAGTAGTGGTGGCGGTGGTGGTGCTGTTGTTGGGGGACAGGAAATTATTGCGTGGCCTAAGAAACAAAAAGTGTCTACCGACAATGCTTTTTGTGTGTGTGTCCTCGTCGTCTTGCTTTTATTTTAATCGTCGTGTGTCTTCTGACGAGACGAAGGATGGTGTCCTTCCGTAAAATTTACCCATCAGTTAGCCAAAACACGTCGTCCTCCTCGTCGTCGCCGTCGTCGTCGTCACCAGCAGCGGACCCATACAATATTGGAGGTGGTGAGGCACCCTCCAAACAGTGAGGATTCATTTTGGGGAGGGGAAACCAGTAATTTTAAGAATTTTTTTTGGGTTTTGGAGGGTTTGGGAGAAGGTGCTCTGGTGTGTTTTTGTGGCTTGTGTGGGAATGGAATGAGGAGGAGGAGGAGGTGAGAATTGAAATGGGAAAAATGTTTGTCCTCTCGGCTGTTGGAATGACGACGACGTTGCTGCTGGTGGATTCTAAGAGGGCGATAAAATTGAGCGAGGAAAAGAATGCGGGATTTTTCTGGTTGTTGTTGGTCGTGCTGCGGTTGTTGCTGGTGCAGCAGCACTAGTCGTTGTAGGGGTAAATTAGAGCGTGACGAAACAGGCGGTGTAAAAAGTGTGGCAACTCCCCTCCCCCTGAGGGGGGAGGTGGTGGTGCCGGTGGGGGGAATATTGTGCGGGGCTCCAAGGGAACGATGCGGAGGATCATGCTGGGTCACCGGAAAATGTTCCTGTTTCTCCTTGTCATGCCCAATAACTCTAACGCCTCCAAAAGTAACCTTTTTTGACCAAGGGAAACTTTGAACGTTATCGTGCTGCGCCAGAGTATTGATTAGTTTTTTTTTAAGATAAGTGGTGCTGAAGTTTGTAAGTAAATTTTTGTTTCCGCGCGGGGCAAAATGGATTGGCGGACTGCGTCCACGAGTAACAAACCCCCCAATGTGCTGCGCTCCTCGGTCTCCATGTTTATTGAAGACTCCAGGATTACTGCGGTGGCCAACGCGGAACCTCCCCCGCCGTTGCCACCTCCCACCCTGGTGGCAAGACGACCCTCCTTTTTTTCGGTGACTTCGTACACTTCTTCGTCGTCGACGGCGGCGGTGGGGGGAGGACCTGCCCCCACGGCGACCCTACCTTCTTCCTATTTACGACCCACGTTTTGTCAAATTTCGGCGACTTTACCGTCCCAATATGGCCGGGGAGAAGGGGGACCGTCGTCGGCGCCTTCTCCCCAACCTCGACCCCGGGCTTGTTCTTCCAGTCCGGTGCGATTCCCAGGGAGGGAGTTTATTCATAGTATTATACGAGAGGATGAAGAACTGACGACCGGTGGGAGCTGCGGTGTGGGTGGGGCGTCCTGGAGACAGCCCCCTCCTCCCGCGAGTACCGTGCGAAGAAGAGCAACTCTCAATATGGAGCCTGTGATGAGTTTTTCAAGTGTGAAGGAACACCTCCCCACCGTCCGGGAGGATAGGGCGTATACCTCCGTTAATTTAACGCTACGTTCCCCCGGCGGTAGTGGGGGCGCTTGTGGGGGTGGGGGTAGTGGCAGTGCCGTGATAAGTACCGGCGGGCAAATGAACGTCCACGTACACCACCATTCCCTCGGAGCTGTGGGTGGTATCGGCGCTGACGAGGAAGGGGCCTCCGGGGGTGGTGGCGCTAGTGGGGCTATCGGTATCACTGGGAGTGGGGGTCGAAGTCAAACAAACCTCATGTATTCAAGTTATTCCAACAGTCGCGGGGACGGGTTTGAAGCCCAAGTGCAAATTCAATTCGGACCCAACGGCGGCACCTTCACCGCCTGCCGCCGCCGAAATCCGGGTAGTGGTCACCCCGGCGAGAGAGAGAGTGCCGGGGTCATTGTCGAAACCGGGGGGAGTTTGGGGGGTCCGCAATGTCATCATCATCATCAACACCAGCAAGAAATCCACCACACCACCACAACTCGTCATAGTCATAACATTTCCATTAGACAACAAATGAGCAATGGTAAGCAAGTCCGGGCGCTTTTTCTGAGAAAAACGCTTTTAGCGTCAGCGTCGCAGTAGTTGGCGTGCGCTGGGAGTGTTTATTTTAAGTAGGGTAATCAAGTCAGCTGATTCATCACAAATAGAGTGGGAGAGAGAGGGAGAGCGTCAGCGAAAAGAAAAAGTTCCAGAGTCGTCGACAGGAAACAGGAAGAGAGTGGGAGTTCATTCTTTCTGGTGTCGATTTTTTTTTTGCTGGCAGGCCAAATTCCAAGCATATTTTTGTCGAGCTTTTGTTGTAATGCGGGTGAGATAATGCATTTTTTCGTCGTCAACTGCGAAACCAACCGGCGGCGGTGCTTTTTTGACCTAGTGGCGAATCCGTTTCATTTTTGTTGTTACTTCATTGTGTTGGTATGTGGAGGCGGTGGGAAAAAAAACACTTGTTCTGTGGCGTTGTTGTTGATAGGCACTGTAGAGACATTTAGAGGAAAAAGTGTGGGGGCGGACAAGGAAGGTTTTTCAAGTGGTAGGCAAGTTTAGAGGAAAGCAGGGTAATTCAAGGCAATCTGTGGGAGATATTTATAAAATAAGAAGAAAAAAATGTATTTTTGACGTATTTTAAAGAGCGCCTGTTGCAAAGAGTACTTTTACAGTTATGACAAGTTGTTCTGTATTTTTTTGGCATTTCGAATTTTTAAAGAGAATTTTGCTGGTTTTTTTTGGGGGGGGAAATACACACAATGTGCATGACTGCAGACGTAACGACTACGATTAAATTCACTTTGAATCGCAATTAAAGACTGCGCAGGGTTACACTTGAGAAGGTTCCCTTGTAAGATTTTTTCCCTCGATTCCTCTCTTGGGAACTTCACATCCGGCACTCTATATCTGACGACAAAAGCCTACAACGATTACAATAATTTACGACCCACTTTATCTTTAAAAGCGCCAAATTCCTAAAAGGTCCCAAAACAACGCGTTGTTTCCTGATCCCCTCCATTTGTCCCATCCTCCTCTTCCTGACGACGACGACGCAACGTCAACGGTAATAATTTACGGTTTTGTTCACAAAATTGTCTTATATTGTCGTCATTATCCTTGTCGTCGTCATCAGGCCGGCCTGTTTATCATTTTGCCACTGTGCCACCACACCACCGCTCTATCTCCTCTCTGCTAAAATGTGATCCCCCCCACTACTGCTCATTCAACTGCGCGACTCGTTTCGTTTTCCATATAACCGTGTCGTGTAGCCCTTTCTGTTTTTTTTTCGCTACACGTGTTCCTCGTTCATTCACTCGACGACAACGTCGACGATGCAGTGATTGCGTCGTCGTTGTCGTCGTTTCAGTGTCCGTTTTGATATTATCCTCTGCTCCTGTTGATATATAATTTTTCTTGGCTCCACTACACACTTTCTGCTGCTCTCTCTCTCTCTCTGGTAGCCAAACCACGACGACAAGACCATCGTTTTTTATTGCACTTTTTAACTTAAAAAATGGGCTTGACAACATTTTCGCAGGCGACGAGTCGTACAAAGTCAGTTCAATGTTGCACTTTTCTCTCTTGGGGTGGATGATGATGATGATAACTGGTGGAGTGGAGGGAAATAGAGGAGAGAGAGAGAGAAACGGGAGGAATTTAATGAAATAAGATCGTTTTCTTCTCGTGAGCTGCATCAATAACGCTGACGATGAGGAGAGGATGATGAGCCCGAGACAAGATGCAGAGAAGCTAATTGGGGACACTGAGCAGAGATGAGAGAGAGAGAGAGAGGAAAGCCAGAGTAGGAACATAATATGTGGCAGCCCACGCAAAATTAGGAGAAATGTAACATGATACACGGTTATCGCCTTCATTATCGTCAACGTCAAAAAAAAACTAAAGAGGTGCTTGTTAGAAACAGGAAACCTCCAATTGACGAGAAAACCCGCGCAAAAGGACAGAGGAGAAGAGGTAACAGGAGGAGAGGGGTTGAGAAAGTACTTATCTTGAAGGATTTTGCGAGATATGAAGTTTTAAATGTTATTGGTAATAATAGCAGATTGTATTATCATCGATAGATGTTAAGTTGGCGGTGGAAAGAGGAAAAATACACTGTAAAAAATCAGGGGCCCATTGCATAAAAATTGCAAGTTGGACATTTGGCATACGTTATTTACGAGAAAGTAATGTTAACAAAATTAAGTTAGTTTTATGTTGCATTTAGTCAGGTATCGGCCATTAATGTAGAGATGATAGGTACATAACCATTTGCGGAAATAAGTTCCTGAACTGCTATTCGACTGATATGCATTATAGGTTCAGAATAGTAAAAACATTAAAATAGCGGTATCCATGTATGCATAAATAATGGTTTTTACTAAAGTCGACTTTTTATTATTATTTCCCTGTAGATTTGGTGTTAGCGCAGACTCAACGACAGGACAAGCTCCGCAAAGCGATTCAAGACCAGCAGTGCCTTTTGAGCAAACTGAAATCGGAAGTTGGTCACCTTCGAAACCTACTTGAGCTCACTGGCTCCGGAGACGTACGTACCTACAATCAGAAGCAGCAGCTCGCGTTCATTACATCTTATTAATAGTAATACTCTTATTCCCCCGTTAAAATCTACCCGGCATCCGCCGTCGCCGTCGTCGTCGTCGCATTTGTGGCGCAGATGATGATGATGATGATGACAAGATTCTAGTTTTGCTCTCTCATTTTTTTTCTTTTGAGAATGACCTTCAACTTTGTACGCTATTTTTTATGAATGAGTGCTCACTTCCCAGTAGTGACAACAGAAATGCTGTTTCCCCGACTCCCGTGCTAATGACTGTTTTCTTAAAAATAAAACTGACAAGCGTAAAAATAATACAAGGGGGAACTGTTTTGTAAAATATATTTTTATGGCCGTATAGAGAGAAAATATGAACTCGTTACACACACAATTGTTGTGTAATTTTAACGGTCGCCTCGCTCCCCCTTCCCCCTCCTCTCTCTCTCTCTCATTCTCGTCATGAGCCACAAACGTGAAATTTATGAGAGATGAGGATGAGAATATATATATATATATATATACAAGAGTCGTTATAAGTTGGCCGTTTTTTTTCTTCGTTTATTGCTGAAAACGTTGTAACGGGAAAATTTAGCGGAAAGAAAAATGTTTTCTTTTGCAACAACATGTTCTTCTTCAAGTCCGGGGGCGGCTGTCGCCGTTGAATGCCAAGAATACGACGACCAAGACGACGACAGAGAAACAGCGAAATAAAATAAAGTCAAGATTGACTTGAGATGATGGGCTCAGAATGAGAGAGAGAGAGAGAAAGAGAGAGAATAATGCAATAAGGTTATTTGACTGCAAAACTGATCATACGAGACGAATGAATATCTCTCTATAATGATATATTATTGTGAGAAGACAAGCAGAGAGAATGATGTTTGGCGCGGGGCGGGTGATAAGGGGAGAATGAAGCGTGCACTTGATTTTTGGCAAAAGATCGGGATTTTTTGCTGTGGAGAGACGTCTCTCTCTCTCGGTCTCTCTCTCTCTTACTCCAGGGTAGGTAGTTAGAGGGAGAGAGCGTCTTGTGACGCGGGAGGTGTGAAGAGATTTGAATGAAAGAAAAAAGGGAATGGTTGTAGGAGAAGTGGGGTATAGTGGCGAGCTGTTGCTGTTGCTCAGGGGGTGGTTATAGAGAGGTTTGAGGGATTTTTTTATATTTTTTTTTTGGTTTTTATGGTTTGCAGGTGTTCCAGCTGGAAAGGCTGAAGGACGAGAATCAAAGACTGCGAATAGAATGTGGGTTTATGTCGAAACAGGTGGATTTGTTCCAGAATGACGTCCCGCTGGGGGAGACAAGTGAGGAGTTTTACCGGGGGATTAATCCCGGGCAGAGTATCAACGCGCTATTTGGGATAACTAATAATCGACGGAAAATTGGCGGACCGGGAGGACAACCCCCGCCAAGACCACCACCGCCCAAGTTTTTGCAAAGTCCGAAAAATTCGTCGGGAGGAGAGGAGGAGCTGCCCGATGGAGAATGGCGGTGCTCCATGTGTACATTCCAGAATCATCGTGATTTAGGTAGAGAGGGAAAAAATGAGCGGAAAAAACTTGGCAAATTTTCGAAATAATAAATTTCGACGTTTGTTTACGTCGTAGAAGGAGAGGGAGAGAGAGAGGGAGTTAATATATTTTATTGCGTTTTTTTTCTCTGTGTAGATTTCTGTGAGCAATGTCAAATGGTGCGCGTGAAACAACCTCAGCAACAGCAGCAGCAGCAACAACAATCGCAACCTGTGCCCTCCCAGCACCATCAATACATGCACTATCACCCTTCTCATGGACCGAGTAAGCCCATACAGCAGTTTACGTTAAACGACTCAATTTATTTTGACAAGGAAACTATAAACCAGGGAAAGGGGTCTGTTCACTAGTTACGGCAGTCAACACAGAAACAGCGTCACACCAATTTCCCCACTGGTGGTGATGTCTTTCAATTTAAGCTTTTTTTAAAAAAAAAATAAGAAAGTAGCCCGTGCGGTGTGGACGGACCCCTCCCCTCAATTTGAAAGTTGTGTAGTGATTATTATAGATTTTCTCTTGCCAATCCCGAACGTTGTAAATTTTTGGGTAATGCACCCGTCAAAACACTTGGAAAAAATTATGGAGATTCCCTCGATCTGTCTCTGTTTCTCCCTCTCCCGGGCCGGGTGACAAGACTGATAATAGATGTATAGATTGTCACCAAATTTATTTCCAAGGCAACCTGTCAACCACTTTGTAGTTTTCCCCACACTCGCAAAAAGCGATAGAGAAGATAACTGTCTTAATGAATAATTAGGTCTGCCTCTCCATCTCCGCCAGACAACAACGAAAAAAACGGGAGTAATCGTTCCTGCAAATCTATTTATCGCTGCCCATAATTTATTTAGGCAGTCACCAGAAAGAGGATTTCTGGCGAGAATAATCCGTCGAATTAAGTTTATTCCCTTTTGTTGTACTTGTCCTTCCCCTCTTTGCTCCTCGACGTCGTAAGTTTCGCATGGCATGTCCCTCTCTTTGGGTTTTTCTCGAATTGAACCATCAACTCCCATTGGACAAGTTTGACGGGGTTCATAAATTTCTCGAGATCAATTGCCCCTGTCATTTTTTCGGAGAGGGAAGGGGGGGGGGTGAGAAGACGAGTTTAACATAAATTTAAAAACAAGGAAAATAACGATAAACGTTTTTCCTCTCTCTCGGGTGTCTCTTCAGTCAAGTTGGCGCCGCTCATTAGTTTTTCGAGAGAAGCCATCATACCCCTGTAGAAAAAAAAAACCCGACCCGTGTATAGTTTCCGGAGTGCGCACCCGCACAACCCGCATTTACCCCCCGATATCAATTTGATCGAGAGAGGATATTTGTAAATTGCGCGGAAATGAGAGAAAAATAGTGACATTTTGTTACTCGCCAGAGACAAAACAGACAAGCGATAGATAAGAAACCCAAAAAGGTTATCCTCAAAAAGAACAATGCCCACAGGGGTGTTTCTACGGGCGGAAGCCATCTTTCTGGCGAATATCTAATAGAAAGTTTTTGCTGGGATTTTAACCCGGGAATTTTGACGGGCTCCTACCATAACCCCACCCCTGTGGTTTTTTCGGTAGTGTCATTTTGATATATTTAGGTTTATTATCTCTCTTTTTGTCTCTCTCTCTCTCCGTCGAACAACACGCCACGCACAAAAATATCAACTATGCAGAGAGAGAGAGAGAGAGAGAGAGAGAGAATTACTTCATCATCTTGTACTAAACGTTCTCCTCTATATGTGTGCTGAGAGAGAGAGAGAGAGAGGTGTATAGTATGTGCCTCTAAACGACGTGTATTTTTGGTTGTCCTTCTAATTTTAGACTAAGTCGCTGTTTAACCGTATGATCCTCACAGCGGAGGCAGGATGGCATGGCAAGTGAAGCCGATGCGAACGAGCGAGAGAGAGAGAGAGAGATAGCAAAAGGGAAAGCCAATGAGCTGAAAAGATTAGATTAAGATGCTCCGCTGTGGAGGAATAGCGACAGGAGAGATTTTGGCGAAAGAAAAAAGGATATTTTTTAGTAGGAGGAAAATAAGAGCAGAAGATTATTAGGCAGAGAGAGAGAGATACGTATGTGGAGGGAGAGAGAAAAGAAATGACGTTAGCGCCAGCGAGAGGGAGAGTGTGACTGGCTGTTTTGGCGGAGAAGGATGACGACGACGAAGGTGATGATGATGATGATACTGGTGGTGGTGGTGATCATGGTGATCATCATCATGACGAGGAGCATGATAAAAGTTGAAAATGCATTCCTTCTCGAGTGTCGTCAATTAATGAGCACTTCACACCAATTCGCATTCCAACGCCAATTTCTCATTTTTTTGGAGGAGCTCTCTCTCTCGTCGTCGTATTCCCAAGCGGTTGTTGGCGAATAGAGCGAGGGAGAGAGAGAGGCAGGGAGAATAAAGATGTGGAGAGGAAGAAGGGGAAAAAATGGCGAGAAATGGAGGCGAGGGCAAAAAAAGAAAGAAACAATTTTATTGACATTTTTCTTAGCGTGTGCCATTTTTCACGGAGGGGGGGGAGTGAGAGAGGACAGAGGGAGATACAGTGCGTGTTTTTTGGAGGGCGGTGTAGTGACGGAGAGACGAGATTGTTTTTTGTTTTGAATTTCGCAAGAGGAGAAAATGTAATTAAAGTTATCTCGAGGAAAAATTGAATAATGGACACACGGGGTTGATGATGATGATGAGAATGATGAAGATGATCATGATTAAATGTCAGGTCGCGAACAAAATATACGGATTCGGGTAAGAAGGCGACATAATCAGACTTTACGGCCCCCACCGCCGCCACCAGAGGGAGAAGAGGAGGACGAGGAAGGAGAGACAAGGGGTTATCGGGCCAACGAGGATGAGGATAGTCGAGGGTCTAGACATTATCATCAAAAGCAGAGTCCGCAGTCGAGAGTTATGCATACCTTTGTATTGTGAGGCAATTTTGAGGGGGAACAGAGGTGCGGTGGAAGGGGATGGTGGAAAATGGTGTGGGGCAATCGTGTAGACAAGGGGGTCTCTGGGGAACAATAAAAGGCAAGAGGGGGAGAGTAGATCGATAGAGTGTTCCTGTGTGAAAAAAATTAAATTGATACAATAACCGGCTCTGTAAAGTTGTGTGTGCGCACTAGCGAGTTTTTAAAACCGAGTGGTATTAGATTATACGAGAGTAATGGATGGAGCCCATTTCATAAAAAATGAAAACCCGACAAGTTGACAAAATATCATAAATTGTAACTAATTGAAAAATTTGTCAAATTGTCAACTTGCATATTTTATGAAACGGAGTCGTGACAAATGTAACGCGTGGTTTTGGATTTTGTTTGAGAGTGCTGTCGTGTTTAACATTTTTTGTTTTGTATTTACAATCGAAAATGCTCATTATTTTGTTTTGTTTGATAATTCCAGATTTGAATGGGGAAAGCGGGAATTTTTTTTGAAAATATACGGACGCAAAAGCCAGTGCATTTACTACACAAATTATTTTATTACCGAGAGAGGATGTGTTCCAATGCAAGACCCAGAATAGCCTTTTTTGTGGAACTGATGACGGAGAGAGGATTCATAATAATTTTTTTTGTTTGTTTGACTACTCGACTAAGTTTTTTTTTAGTATTTAAGTGTAATTTGTAAGTAATATTTATCTTTTTAATTCACTGATCAAAATATACACGTTTTATCTCGATGTTCTTGTTACCTGCTTAAAAAAATCCAAACGGTTCAATAGAGACAATGCATATGGTCTTGTTATTGTTGACGAATATTTTAGTTATTTACGGTAAATATGTGTATATATATCTATTAATAGGAGAGGTCGAAAGAGAGATTTATTACACACACGTGACGACATTCCTCTGTGATAAAAAAAAAGTTGTAAGAGTTGTGGTGGTGCAAAGAAAAATGTTTTAAAAAATAATTGACAATGTTCACACACTTGACACTTGTAATAGTAAAATTTACGACGGGAGGGGAAGATGCGATTGCGTAAATTTAATTTAATTTGAATAAAAACTCGGAATGCATTTAAAGCAATTGACACTACTTAAATTGAAAGGAGTTCTGGTGATGATACTTTTTTGATAAAACTGGAAATTTATTTTTGTGCCAAGACATTACAAGATTAGCACTGTTTGTGTAAGTGCATACGTTCTATATAGTTAGCAGGGTGAAACATTAGCAGCCTGAGTTTTTGTAATGGGAGAGTATTTATGTGCGAAAAGCATGGGAAGAAGGACGGTTTATCTCGAACCACCGAGTTTATGCTCTGTCGTTTGGGAAATTTCCGTTTTGATAAGGGCATTTCAGTTTGTTGTAAAAATGCGGAAAGCATGGGAAGAAGGACGGTTTATCTCGAACCACCGAGTTTATGCTCTGTCGTTTGGGAAATTTCCGTTTTGATAAGGGCATTTCAGTTTGTTGTAAAAAAAAGAAACCGACATCATTGGTGGGTTGATGAGAGCTAATTTGCACACCGCTTTAAATACCCGCACGCCCACGCACAAATTCATAAAAATGCGCGCTAATTATGCTCTTCTACAGGAGTAGGTATGCACAAAATCCGGAATGAAGTTGTGGGAAGACCAGAGATAACCTCCACTTGGAATGAGGAAAGCGGACACTCTCCGCCGTGATTCTGCGTTCCAGTGGCTCCTAACTTTGCAAGCATTTGGAGGGCATACGAGTACAATATATGGAACGGCGTACAGATGAGTGGCTTTAGAGATACAGGCCGAACATAATTATGCAAAGGATGGCACAATTTAATACACATATTGGGTTAAAAAAAACACGATAACAGTTAGTAATGGGGTGAATGTGACGATGCGAAATTATATAGGCAAACGGAGAACATGTGTAAAGGGCGCGCTTGAAAAGGGGCAATGAGAGATCTCTGCTTGTACCAAGTAGGCCGTGTACAATACAAGATAGATGTAAACAGTAAACATGTAAGTAAGCATAACCCTGCAATACATACATTATACACTACG